>JAAAKG020167408.1:0-12018 GCA_010014905.2 Druon quercuslanigerum
ATCCTTAATTAAAAAATTTCTGTGCACAAATATAGAGGCTAATGATGTTGTCGATAATTAAAAATCTAAATAAAAACTGAATAAGATCCATTCTTAGAAAAATATAAATCATAATGTCCCTTTTCATTTTAAATGCAATACAAAGCAAATTTGAAAAATATTGAGTTTCCATTACGACGCTTATTTTAATTCATATTTTTAATAATTAAAATACATTTATTTTTATTTCTGCTTATAGAATCAACTGAAGGGGATCTTCATAACGCCTATAAGGCTCTCGTAGAAAAAGGAGAACAACAACGCAATACACCACAATATCAAAGAGCAGAACAACAAAATCTAATAAAACAAGAAGTGCATTTAGCATATGCAGCACGATTGGCAGAAGAAGCAAAACTATTAAAAGAACAAGAAAAAGAACCAAAATATCCAATGCAATTACGAATCCCAGGGAATTACAAGGGTCAACAGTCGAAGAGCCAACCAAAACATTAATTTTCAACAAATTACCCTCAATTTTCAAATAATTTGTTCAGTTAAGGAACTAATAGAGTCCATTTTTATTTAAAATTAATTAAGTTTAATTTTTATTTAAAACAAAATGATTTTCAATCACAAAAATAGAACCGAATGTTCACATTAAAAAAATTAACAAAAAAACTGATTTTTATGAAATTAGTTAAATTTTCAACGAAAAATGTAATAATTCATATTTCAATCTAAAAAATATTTTCTTTAAAAAAACCGTTGAATTAAATCAATAAATATAAAATTGCTACAAAACGAGATCATAATTTTGAAATAAAGAAGCGAGCTTCTAACAAGAGTAGAATTTTCAACCTTGCAAAATTGTTCAGTCGAATAAGACAATAAATTTCATCAAAAAAGATTAATTTTCAACCAAGGAGAATATATTTTTACTAAAAAGCGCAAATTTTCTAATAAATAACAGAATTTTTCACCAAATGTGTTGAATATTCAACATTTTAAAAAAAGTCGTCTTTTTTGGTTTAAAAATAAACTATTATGCTTGGGAAATTCGTTTCATTTTTTTCTTAAAAATTTATCATTATAGAAGAAAATTGATGTGTTTTGTTAAAACTTTGTATTTTTGTTTTTGAAAATTAATGCTTTATTTCTATTGTCGAAAATGTAACTTGGCTGTTAAAAATTTATGTCTTTTATTGAAAATTTAACTTTTTTGTAGCAAATCTCATTTTTTGGTTAACATTGCAACTATCTGTTTGAAAATTAAAATGTTTAGATTAAAAATGAGATTTTGTTATTGGTTAAATAACTGTGTCATAAATTTATTTCTTTTTTTGAAAATTCAACTAATAAGTTGAAAATTAATTTTATTCTTGGTTTAAAATTTTGCATTTTAGTCGATAATTCACGTTATTTGTTAAAAACATAGCCTTTATTACTAGAAAATTAATCCTTTATTTCTTGAATTGAAAATGCAACTATTTTAAAAATTAACTGATCCAATTTAAAAAAAAAAAATTTTTAATTTCAAAAATGAACTATTTGATTAAAAGTTTCTGTAATTTGTCAAACATTGAATTGAATTGAAAAAATTGAATTGAATTAATTAATAAGAAACAGTAAGAGAAATATAAATTTTAAACAAAAAATATAATAATTGACATTTCAACAAAATAAGAAATAAAAGAATTCTAAATAAATAGTCAAAATTCCAACTTACGGGTTGAATTTTCAAGAAACTAATAAAATTTCAACGAAACAATTAAATTTTTAACCAAATGTTTGCATAACAAGATAAATTTTTAAAATGGAAGATTAATTTTCTACCAAAGAACACGAACTTTTAACGAAACAAGTTAATTTTCGAAGAAATGTTTGAATGTTCAATTTTAAAAATATATTTTCAACAAAATAGTGCAGCTTTTATCAACAAAAATTGATTTTCAAATAAATTATTAATATTAAACTGGAATACGAAAATTTTTAGCTTACAAATCTGAATAACTTTACTTCAATAACTTAATAACTTAATTACTTTAATAAAACGTCTAAAATTACATTATAATAATTATTATAATTATTTAATTAATATTATAATTTATCGTTTATATTTTAATTTTAATGCATTAGACACTACACATGCATGCAAATATAAGTGTCTTTAAAAATATTTTTGAGGTTATGTCAATACGTAAACACCATTGTTTGACAATCAGGGTCCTGCTATGACATCGGATTAAAGAAAAAATATCTCACTAACCATCCTATAAGTTTTGTGTGTAAGCATTATGAACTTTGTTGGTAAATAAAAAAAACGACTAACAAAACCTTGCGTATTTTTTTTAGTATCCATCGACGTAACCAGCAATAACTTTTATATGTCACAACAAAAGTTACTAAAAAAAATATTAAAATTTGATTCAGAGCGATGGAAAATGAGTAGCTTAAGGATTTTTAAATCTATTTTACTTTAAAACTTTAGGAAGACTTTTTATGTTCTTTTCCATCTACGTAACATCCATCAACGTGATGTTTTATTTTGTGACGTCAGCGGGCAAGATGTCAGCTTTCCGAGGGCCAAACAATACATTGCGTGGGATGTAATTATTTTGATTTGAAAAACTGGACAGCATTTATTTTTCCCCATAAACATTTGTCCCATACAATTGGCCCGTAAAAATTTAGTAAGGTGCCGGTGCTCAGTTGTGATTTTGGCCAACAACGTGCACAGTTTTACTAGTAGCCACTAACGTGCACACGTGCTCCGCTTTTTTTGGGTTCAAATTGTCACAAAGCATAGATGTTTTGTCATCCCTGCCGCATTTTCTTGCAAGCAACTGAAACAACGTCCTTATGTCTTTCTTGGATAAGCCCAGGATTTTCCATGGTTCTGACCATCCTGTACGTATAGCCCAGAAAGGCGTTCGGCTAACTGCTACCATGGATTTGTTCCCAGTATTTTTGGTATTTTGTCTCAAACATTTAATGGACATCTCAATGCAGTAAGATGATAGTCCCAGTACCAGTCCCGGTCCTATGAGTGTTTTCGCCGTACCGCCTTTTTCCAACTGGTCTGACATTTCGTAATCCTTAATCCCAGTGTGAACAAAACCCATATGAGAGTCAAGTTACTTTTTTCAAGAACTTGGTTTATATTATAAGATCCCCATAACAGCTATGATGTTATCTTTGGTCTCCCATCTACAGTTAATGTCGCTTAAATTGTTGAGCAGATTAATCTGCCTACGAGAAGAATTTTCTTTTAATGATGTGTCAGAAAGGCGAAGGACGGTCCGGACATCCACCTGAAAAAACGGAGGTATGACGTCCAAGCCAGATCCCTATCCTTCTCCTAACTGCGCTGTAGTAAATGCCTGCTTCTGATTCTCTGACAGCTTTAGAGCCGTCTTTGTATACCTTTGCAGGATTGGGCTATCATTTGCTTTTTAGATTCCCCTATTTAGGATGCAGTTAAGGAATGTTTTAGTAAATTTGAAGCATTTTATTAGTTTATCTAGCCCCATTTCTAAAATTGGCAGTATGATCATGTTACTTAGGATCCTACTGTATCTAGTCCCACAAGTACTCTTTCGACACTTTGCACATTCTTGTGAAAATGACCAGGCTGATATTTTCTAGATTTACCGAGAGCCCTGAACTGTTACAACAGAGCTCTACAATTTACAACGCAAATGACATTGTCGCGGTGCTATTCCCTTGACGAGGCCTTCACCCCATCTTGCTTTAAATTACCTATAGCGTGACATGCTTAATCTGTGGGTTATTAGCTGCTCTCGGAGGACACACCGTGAAGCCTCTCAACAGATATCTTCTGGAGGGGTCTTGGTGAAGACACCCTCTATAACCAAGAATGTGTCCATAGCAACTACCTCGCCCGTTCCAAATGCTGTTCCAAATTTGATGCGACAGCATGGAGCGCAGTTGCTACAGACTATTCTGTCTGATAGGCGTTCTGCCCTTTCTATAAGAAGGAGGCTAAAAGCACTGGATCTCTGATATATCTCGCGACCAGCGTCTCTAGCGTCTTCAGGATGAAGGTTGTTCAACTAATTGGCCAGAGATCTTTAGCAGCAGTGTGGCCCTCCTTTCCATGTTTAGAAATGAAGGCACCCAGTGATGCATTTAATCTTTTTGATATCAACGACTCAGGCGAAAAATCCAATCTGCTTGTTACCTCCTTTGATATCAACCTTTCTTCTCTTGCTCGTTTGATCTCGGTGAAAACCTGGGAAATGGACTTCCATCAGGTGATTCAGCGTCGGTTCTTCATCTTCTGCAAACTCTCTATCATCGAGAGATAGCGCTCTTTTTATACTAAAAGGCTTTGCTATTACAGTCTGGAATGATAGGTCCTCTGTTAAGGTTCCACATACTAAAGTCTATCAGATTAACAGAACAGCTTCACCTTACGATGCAGTCAGTCTGATTCACCTATTTTAGAATTATAGTCTGACGAGACCCTGCAGCTCGACAAATAACTATAAGATCCCGCGACCTCGAGCGAGAGAATTTCTAAGTGTATCTACTAAGGAAATTGATAATTTTACTACTAAAATAATTGGTAAATTTACAAAAAGCAACCTACTTACCATCATCTGCTAAGATGAGATGTCTAGGACATGGCTCATCGAGGCAGTAAGTGGTTTGCAATCATAGGAAGGTGCAAGCATCACAGCTATTGATTTCACCGACCTTCCAGAACCTGACTAGCAGCTGTCTTCAGAACAACCAATTAATAACGCTGATTCTAAGATGAGCGACGCAAAATCATCAGATTTGAAGTTTATTTAAATCAATTTTTATCACCGTCTATCTGCTTCGACCATCTTAAGCAGACTTATTACGGTGGAACATGCAGTTTAATTTAAATTCAGAAATATTTGTGTTACAAGGTACAATTGGAAGTATAAATCCGAAATAAGCTTCTATCATCTACAATAGAACTGATGAAAAACCTAGGGCAGCAATTTGCGCCAGCAGAAATATCGATTATATTTGTTTTCCAAAATTCTACACTAACGTCCTAGTTGAAAATTTAAAGTTGAATAATCGTAATGCTTTAATTGGACAAGGTATCTTTCACTGTGCCTTCCTTTTTAATACTTAATCCAAAACGTTGAAAATAGTGTATTCTATATTAGTATCCTTCAAAACAAATTCATTATAAAACGGCAAAAATGTACCAAAATAAGATGTTTTTGAAATGATCTAATTTGCATTTAGTAAATCTTCCGTATTGTAATGATATTTTTTTTATTCAATATGAGTTGTTTTTGTGCGTGAAATCTTTGCGCAATCGGTAAGCATATATTTATATACTTTTTGATGGAATCTACTTTGTTGAATGACTTGCATACTACGGCATAGAACTGTATCTTTTCCGAAGGTTTAGTTACTTATATCAAGTAAACAAGAACAACTACATGCATAGAGACATTCATAGAGTTTTAACATCTCGTGCAGAATAATCATTCAGCAGGATATTTAGGAAAAATTAGTATTCTGCATAATGGAGATCCTTATTACAATTCTGGTCATCACATTATCGATTTTCCTGAATTCTGTTGGTAAATATATAATAATTTAATATATCCAAATTTTAAGCCAAGAAAAATTTGGTAATTTTAGTTCATCTATTATTATGACATGCTTCCATACTTTTCATCTCAGGAAAGGGTTTGGGATTTGACTCGGGGAGGAAGATGACAATCCTTTTTCCCCTTTTGCATATAATTCCGCGATTACTGCTGAGGAAACCAGGTGTCTCAAGAGAACATTGAAAGCCGGCAAGATATGCCGGAAGTGAATACACAATCTATTTTTATATACAATGCCAAATTGTTCAAAATAAAAATTCATTTTCCTTGATAAACGAAATATAATTCAAATGAACAAAAATCAGATGAACCTTTATATTTCTTTTTACAGAACTAAGTTCACCACCGCTGAGAAAAAATACATTTTTTATACCGATAAGACATGAACCACCCACTGGGAAACATATTTTCGATCCTGATATGATCCTAAATCCGCCTCAACCAGCAACAGCATCACATAGGACGCCATTTTATTCTGTAGAATCCATTGCACCACCTCCGAGAAGAAATGAATTCTTCATACCTATAAGAGATGCACCACCCACAGGTAATCATATTGCAGATCCTAATATTATCCTAGGGTCGTCTGAACCAGTAACAGCAACACAAAGGGAGCCTAAACCAAGAGCAGTAACCCGAAGGAGTTCTCGAAACAATAACAGCACCCCAAAGGGCAACCAACAACAGCACCAAGAGCAATAGCAGTTGATATATGGAAATACCAGTCAGTCGTCCTTGAAATAATCGAGAATGATAAAATCCTTTCTGTGTGTAATAAAAAAGACGAAACAATTAAAATAAATTTTAAGCAGAATGGTTGGCGAATTTCCACGGACATGACTGAAGCTGATCATGGGGGGTGTTGGTAATTGAGTGACTTGCTTTGATCACCACTACAAATACTTGTTTAAAATTACTCGTATGAAAACCTAATTATTTTTAGAGTTTAAAAATAAAACAATTGACCAAACTGTATTAAATTATTTCCTCACTCCCAAATCGGAAGTATTGAGTTTCAGATTTTAAATACTAAGATCCAAATGACCAGTCCAATATAGGGTAGACCGGGCCAGATCGTCCGGCAAAGAAAGAGCTACTTTGCAAATAATATTTCTATTTCTCAATTATTTTTATTCTTAGTTTCATGAAATAATCTATTTTACTTAAGAAATGGTTTTTATAAGATCGAATTTGACAAATATACGTTCTAAAAGAAAAATTAGACATAAACTTTTTACACCTAATGAGTGAAATATAAAATTTCATAAATTGTTTTCTGTGAAAATGTCTACATCGCAATAGACTATCGTCGTCTATTTCCAAACGCCAAGAAACAAACATCGTCGATGACGCAATATTTATTCGGCGCGTACAAGTAATAAAATTTTGACTAAAACTCAACCAACAAAAGAATGAGGTCAAGGAAATATTTCAACTTTTTACAAAGTATTAAATTTTTTAACCAAAGAAAACGACATTAATGTAATATAAAAAACATTTATATTTAACTAAAAAGACAAAAGTAGAAAAAATAATTTTTCAACTAAGAAGTTAAATTTTTTTACAAAAAACGAAATTTAAAAAAATATATAAACGCGAATTTTCAAAAAATATAAAAATTTTCAGGCACAGATATTAATTTTCAACCATAAATAAAAATTGTCAACAGAAATAATAAATACCATTAAAAATTTCGAATTATTTTCTATTAGTTTGAATTGACAATCAATTTTGTAATAAAATAGCATTTCAACAAAACTGCTAAATTTAAATAAATAAATAAATTTTTAATAACAAATAATAATTTTTAAATATGAAAAATAATATTTCACCAAAAAAATGTTTTAACAAAAGAAACAAATTTTTAGAGATCGAGTTGAATTATTTTTCACTCATTTTTCATATACTGTAATTATTATATTTTACGTTAATAAAATTAATTTTTACACGAGAACTTTAATTCAACTTTAAAGAAGATCAATTTTAAACCAAACATGAAATAGTTTAATTTTCAGCTTAAAACATTATTTAATAAAAAACAGAATTTTTTAAATGTTAGTAAGATTTTAAATGAAGAAGAGGAATTCACACGCATCATTTTTTTAAACAAATTAGTTTAAATTCCAAACAAGTAGTCAAGTTTTCAACTAAATAAGGCTAATTAAAAAAAAATAGGTAAACTTTTTGCTAAATAGTCAAATTTCAAACCAGAGGATTAAGTTCCAGTCAAGAATTACACAACCACACAAAAAAATTGTTTCTGGGTTTGCAGGACAGACCATGTTTACTGTATGTTTTTGGGGTCACTAAATCCGAATACGAGGTCCTAAAAAACATAACATATCAGGATTTTGACATAACCTAAAAAAACCACATAACACTTTCTAATGAGTCTCGGGTTCAGACAATTTTTATTGTATGTTTTTAGTGTCACTGAATCCAAATTCAATGTTCAAAAAACCACAGCATGTCAGTGTCCTGACATGACCTCAAAAAACCCTATGCAATTTTTTTCGAGTCCGGTGGTCAGACTATGCTTATTACATGTTTTCGGACTCTCTGAATCTGAATTTGAGGTCCAAAAAACGCCAGCACGTCAGGCTTCTGACATAACTTCAAAAAACCTCATTAAACAGTGCATACACATAGTGATACGCACTATAGTTTTTGTCCTACCATCCTTGAAAACAAGCATGTAAAGCAGATAAATGATGTTTGGTGTTCTTGACAATTTTAAATTACGAGTTAAAGGAAGGAATGGAGCACTTAAGAAAAGGGAGTCTGTGGGGTACAGAAATGTGATTTTTTAAAAGAAAAATATAATGTTCTCTATAGGGCGTAAACTTTCATGTACCGGGCGTAAAGTGTCATGTAGCGATTTTGAACCTAATTTTGTATTAAAACAGTTCACGCAACAAAACAATTGCACTTTAGTTTGATCCAACAATCTAAGAAATAAGGTAGATTTCTGGATTTAAATATGCTAAGAAGAAGGATCATCTGTCAACAAATAAAACTAACAAAACAAATTCTAAACTGTTAAGTGTAGTAATCAGCGTTTTTGTTTTTGCTTTTTGTAAGATTGAAGTTTGGAACAATTGAAACAATGCACCCTCTGAATGAATTAAGGTAACTATCTTAAATAAATTAGCAATCTGAAGTTCGAAAACTAAATAAGATGGAAACTGGCGCTACAACAGTTTATTTGTGAGATCTTATTAAAAAATCCCGGATAAAAACGAATGTCTAGTTTTTACTTTGTAGCTGTATCTGTAATTCAAATTAATTTCTTTTGAATATCTGTCGAATGAGATGTCTCTATTTTATTTGGACGTTGTTCTCCTCTTCACCTGTTAGTTAGGCTACTGCTCTCATCATCCTAATAGAAGATAAAGTAACACCATTTTTTATCAATGACTCAAGCCATCTTACCATCCATCACGACCGCCAAATCCACTTTAACAACTTAAGGATAATTTGTTTAAATAGCTAATCACAAAATTCAACTAAACATTTTTTTACGACATTAGGAAAAAATGCCTGTGTACTTGTATGGATAATCTTCCTTTATACTCTAAAGACAAAACAACCAGGTATTGCCATTATAAAATTATTCAAACCTTGAACCTGAGTGCTGATCAATACAAACAGTTTAAAATTAAATTGTTAATCAAATTAAAAAAAAGATTTACTTAGCCCGCTTTATTTAAATTTATGATTACTGAGGTTGTGGATGTTTTTTTTACAAATATCAGCAAATCACGATCAGGGATCCATTATCGGTATGTACAACTTCAGTTTGGCATAAAGAAATATGTTTCGAAAATCGTCGACCGTCATTATGTTTTCCATACTGATGCTAGTACACCCTGAAGTTGCTCTTCCTAATTTTCATTGATCCTCCAAAGCGAATAAAATTGAATTGAAATTCTAGATCGAAATAGCTGTGACAATTCAGTATTCTAACATGTGCCTTACCATGCTGTGGGCTGCAAAGCTTTGATTCCATTGGAGTTTGACCAAAATTAATGTTCGCAGACGAATGTCAGTGAAAATTTATGATATTGCTTTTGCTTTTTAGAGAGAAAAGCCATTTCTCTAATTATTGTTCGCAATTTGAAAAGTGTTGCGATGTGGACAACATTTCATCCAGAAAAAATATTATGTGCAGTGATTAAGGCTAGGTTGCATTGTTGTAACGGTTGGTGGTGGTAATAATTTTGGAATTTTTGTAGCGCGTTAAAGTGTGTTTTTCAAAGATGTCAAGCAATTATTTTTGCACCTCGACAGGTGACGTAAAAGAAAGGTATAAGTAATAAATAAAAATTATTCCTTTAACTTCTTTAAAATCATCAAAAATCTTCTGAAGCTTCTCGAATTGATTAAACCTAATTCAAATCCCTTTAAATCCTTTAAATTTTCTTAAATTCCTTTAAATTTCTTGAAAGTCCTTAAAATCTCTAAATTTCTTTCAATCCCTTGTAATCTTTTTGAGTAACTTTTCAATAACTCATTTTTCATTTTTTTTAATCACTAAAACTGTCCGCAAATCTTATAAAACATGTTGTAAATCCGACAATATTTTTGAATTGTTTTTAAATCCTTTAAAAAGAAACTTTACAATTCCGTCAAGACCCTTTAGTAATTCCTTTAAATCACTTGAATTCTTAAAATTCCTATGATATTTCTTGAACATCTTCAAACTCCTCATAGATCACCATAGATGCATAAAACTTGGCCTCAAAAATATTTCACACTTACATAGTATACTTACAAACCTTGGAATGTCGAACTCTAAAAGATGAAGCCTAAGATTTCCAAACTTTAGTTCCTTATTTCATAGATCTTTAAACTATAGATGCATAAGCCATATATGCACAAATCCTAGTTTCACAGTCTCTGCTCATCTGAACAATGCACAAATAAACTTGGAGATTCTAACCCTAGATAATCATTCCTAAGATTTTTAAACCTTAGGCTCCTTAATCATAGACCTTTAAACGATAGACGCATAAACAATATCCGCAAACCTTATTCTAACAAAATTTGTGTACTTATACAGTACACTTACAAGCCTTATTACAAGCCTTATAAATTCGAAACCATTGCACATCCAAAAAAACAAGAATATTTGATTTTCAAACTCCCACACCTCAGAACTTTAAACCATAGATCCAGAAACTTTAGTGTCACAAATCTTGCATACTAATACAGTACACTTATAAACCTTGACACGTCGAACCCCAGACCATCTAGCCTAATATTTTGAAACCCTTGGCTCCTAAACCATGTATCTTCAAACCATAGATCCATAAACCTTAGTCTCTCAAACCTTGAACACGTATATAGTACTCTTACAAACCTTGGAAATTCGAATCTCAGACCATCAAATCTAAAAATATCAAACCCTAAGTTCCTAGACCCTAGTTCCATAAACCATAGCCTCACAAATCTTGCATGCTATAAACAGTACACTTATATTCACAAATCCTAGTCTCATAAACTTTGCACATACAAACAATACAAAAATAACCCTTGTAAACTCATACCACATACCATCAAACTTAAGATTCTCAAACCCGAGGCTCTTTAACCATAGACTTTTATACTATAGATTTACAAGGCTTTGTCTCAAAAATCTTGCATACCTATACACTACACTTTTAAAACTTGTAGAGTCGAACGCCAGGATATGAAACCTAATATCTTCAGACTGTAGGTTCCTGAGCCATAGATCCACAAACCTTAGTCTCACAAAACGTGCATGCCCAAACAGTACACTTATAAACCTTAGAATATCGAACCTTAGAACAACAAATCTTAGACTTTTAAACCCTAGGTTTCTAGCCCTAGGCTTTTAAGCCATGTACCGTTAAACCATAGATCCACAACCTTTAGTGTCACAAATCTTGATTGCCTATACAGTGCACTTTTAAACTTCGGAAATTCGAACCCCGGACCATCAAATCTTAGATTTTTAAAACCTAGGTTTCTAAACCTTAGATCCACAAACCTCGGTCTTACAAACCTTGCATACCCAAACAGTACGATTATAAACCCTGGAAATTCGAATTTAAGACCATCGAACCTAAGAAGCTCAAACTCGAGGTTCCTCAACCATGCATAAACCATTAATCGACAAACCGTAGTTTTACAAATATTTCACACCTACATAGTGCACTTATAAAGCTTAAAAAGTTGAACTCGAGACCATGAAACCTAAGATTGCCAACCCCTAGATTCCTAAACCATAGACCCACAAACTTTTGCCTCAAACTCTTGCATACCATGAACAGTACACTTATAAACTTAATAAAGTCGAACCTTGGACCATGAATCCCAAGATTTTTAAACTCTAGGTTCCTAAACCATAGCCCTTTAAACCATAGACACATACGATAAAACATATATC
>JAAAKG020167408.1:12118-28075 GCA_010014905.2 Druon quercuslanigerum
TTTTAAACCCTAGGTTTCTAAACCTTAGATCCACAAACCTCGGTCTCACAAACCTTGCATACTCAAACAGTAAGATTATAAACCCTGGAAATTCGAATTTAAGACCATCGAACCCAAGAAGTTCAAACTCGAGGTTCCTCAACCATGCAAAAACTATTAATCGACAAACCGTAGTTTTACAAATGTTTCACACCTACACAGTGCACTTATAAAGCTTTAAAAGTTGAACCCCAGACCATCAAACCTACGATTGCCAACCCCTAGGTTCCTAAACCATAGATCCACAAACCTTTGCCTCACAAATCTTGCATACCCTGAACAATACACTTATAAACTTAAGAAAGTCGAACCTTAGACCATCAATCCCAAGATTTTTAAACTCTAGGTTCCTAAACCATAGCCCTTTAAACCATAGACACATACGATAAAACATATATCCACAAATTCTACTCACACAAACTTTGTACATCCAAACAATACAAAAATAAACCTTGGAAAGTCATACCACAGACCATCAAACTTAAGATTTTTAAATCCAAAGCTTCTAAGCCATAGACTTTTATACCATAGATTTACAAACCTTACTTTCAAAAATCTTACATACATGTACAGTGCATTTATAAACCTCGTAAAGTAGAACAGTAGACCATTAAATCCAAGCTTTTCAAACTTTAAGGGTCCTAAACCATAGACCTTGAAACCATAGACGCATAAATCATATATCCACAAATCCTAGTCTCGCAAACTTTGCACATCCACAAAATGCAAAAATAAACATTGGAAAATCAAACACTACAAACCATTAAACATAAGATTTTCAAGCCTAGTCTGCTAAACCATAAACCTTTAAAGCAAACCTCTTAAAACCTTTCACACCTATACGGTACAGTTAGAAACCTTGGAAAGTTAAACCCCATACCATCAAACCTAATATTTTGAAACCCCAGGTTCGTAAACCATAAATCCACAAACCTTAGTCTCATTAATCTTACATTAGAAAGTCAAGCCCCAGACCATAAAACCTAAGATTTTCTAATAGAGGTTCCTAAATCATCGACCTTCAAACCATAAAAGCGTAAAACAGTACTAAATAAACCTTGCAAAGTCAAACCCCAGACCATCAAACTTAAGATTTGCAAACCCTAGGTTCCTAAGCCATTGACATTTAAATCATAGATCCTCAAACTTTAGTGTCACAAATCTTGCATACCTGTACAATACACTTTTAAACCTTGATCATTCGAACCCCATACTATCAAATCTTAGATTTTCAAACCATAGGTTCCGAAACCGTAGATCCACAAACCTTAGTCTTACAATCCTTACATACGCAAACAGTACACTCATAAACCAAGGAATGTCGAACCTGAGTCCATCAAACCTAAGATTTTTCAAATATAGTTTCCTAAATCATCAACCTTTAAAGAATATAAGCCTAAACCATATATCCACAAATTCTAGTCTCAAAAACTTTGCACATCCAAACAATACAAAAAAAAACCTTGGAAAGTTGAACCCCAGACAAACAAACTTAAGATTTTCAATCCCTATATTCCTAAGCCTAAGTGTCACAAATCTTTCATATCTATACAGACCACTTATAAACCTTGGACTAATAAATCAACCCTAGGTTCCTAAACCTTAGATCCACAAACCTTGCACACGTAGTTCAGGGTTATTAGATTTAGGTATTTTTTTCGTTTTTCATAATTTGCCGTTCGATGAATTAATCTTTTTCATTCTTGCAATCTGTGAATTTCGATTTTAGCCATGTTTATTTCTTTAAAGGATTCAATATATCACAATTATAGCAGTTTCAGGTGTTAGTAGGCTCTCTTTCAAGTATTTAGCTTTTTTTTTTAATTCGCTGAGGATTGAATCGATTGTTTTTATTTACTTTGAAAAATTTTTAATTTAAGAATTTTCTTAAAAATACATTTTTGTTAAAAATTCGTCTTTTTGTGATACAAATTGTTCTCTTTTCGTAGAACATTAACCTTTTGTTTGAAATTCATGTTTTATTGCTGATAAGTTAACTAAAATCTTTTTTGGACAAAAACTATTTTTTCTGAAAATTTTACTTTTTGATTTAAAAACTCATATATTTAGTATAAATATTGAATAATTCTTACATAAAACTGCAACTGTTTTGTTGAAAATTGAACTACTTTCTAAAAATTTAACATTTTGTTTAACATTCGTATTTTTATCTGTTTTAGTAGATTTTTCATTTTTCTCGGACAAAAATATAACTGCAGCTTGCAGAAAATTAACTTATTGTTAACAATTATTATTTGACATTTGAAAATTGACAGGAAACTTTTTTTAATGAAAATAATTTTTTTTTAAATTATTTATCTGTTTTAGAAGTAATTTCGTCTTTTTTAAATGAAAATGCAACTGTTTGGTTTTAAATTTTAAACTATTTAAACTATTTTGTAGAAAACTTATTTTTTCTTTCAATATAATATTTTTGTGTTGAAAATAAAACTGAAATATTTTCTGTATGAAAATTCCACTACAGTTTTTAATTTATTTGTTTTTATAAAAAAGTAACCTGTTTAAAGAGAAATTTGATCTCCCTTGGATGAAAATGCAAATGTTTTGTTAAAAATAAAATATTTTTTGGACGAAAGTTCAACTTCCTAAAAAGTGTTTGATTTTTTATTAGAAATTTATCTGTTCCAGTACAAATTCTATTTTTTTATTAATAAATATGCAATTATTTGATAGATAGTTCAACTGTGTTATTAAACGTTCGTCCTTTTTGGTTGAAAAAATTTGCCTTTTGGATTTAAATTTCATTTTTTTAATGGCCATTTAACTTTTTTTTTAAATTTGTATAAAAATGTATCAGCTTTCAGATAAATGTTATCTTTTTTAACAAATAAAAATGCATTTATTTGGTAAAGAATTCAATAATTTTGTTAAAAAGTCATTTTTTTGCTGTTAAGAATTCGTCTTTTTGGATTAAAAATTCAATTTTTTCGTAGAAACTTATTTTCTGTTTAAAAATGTATATTTTGATCTGGATTAGTAAATTAAAATTAATTTTAACATCAAATTCAATTTTTTTTTTAAATTATCTTTTTGATTTAAGGACTCATCTATGTTAGAAGAAACTTTATTTTTTAAAATGAAAAAGCGACTTTTTATTTAAAAATTAATCTAATTTTTTGCTTTATTATTTAACTTTACTGTTTTTGAAAGATTTAGTTGAATCACTTTGTTAAGAAATGTTTTTTTTTATTGAAGATTTATATTTGTAGTTTCAAACATTTCTTCGATTTTATCAAATCTAGACTTTTAAATAATTGTTTAAAAATTTAATCAATTCTTTAACATAGAAAAAGAATTTTTAGCAAAATACATGCTTTTCTTATTTAATGTTTAAATATTTAAATAGAAACGATAATTTTTTGAATAAAAATAAAAATTTGCAAAAAAATTAAATAGTTACATTTTCAGTTTACAATAATTAATTCGTAACAAAAAAACCGCATTTTGAACCAAATATTTAAAAATATACCATAATGAGAACATATTTATTTTTATAAAAACATTATACTAAAATAGTTAAATTTTCTTTCAAAAAGGATGAATTTTTTAACAAAATACTGGTCTACCTCGAAGCTTATCAGTGTATCTGAAATGTAAACAAATATTGCATATTTAAAAATTTTACACTTCAAGAAGAGTAAATTAAACAAATTATTTAAATTTATTTTGTTTTTGAATTAATTAATTTTAAAATAATCGAATTATTAAATTTTCAGTTTCCAATTAAATTTTAAAATTTTTCTTATTTACAAATTTTCTAATTTGAAGAGATTAAAATTTTAATTTAATTGAATGGCTTTTAATCATAATTTGAAATTACTGCAATAAAAATTATTTTTATTTCGAAAGCTTCGAAGTGAAAACTGAACAACTAATAAACTTTTATTTTGATGTTGCATAATTTAAAAATATTTTTTATTGAAAAATATTGACTGCGGATAAAGTATCTATAATTATTCAATTTTCAATTTTTAAAGGATATTATTTTGCTTTTAATTAATTTTAAGAAAACATTGAACAAGATTTTAAAAAATTAAAAAATAATTTCTAATTTTTCAAAAAACAGTTTACAATATTTTAGAACAAAAATTTCAATTAGGTAGTACTTATATGCATACAAATATTTGTATGATTAAAAAATACCTATATATTTAAACAATATTTATTTGTTTAATGTCATAGCGCATTGAAAAAAAAACCGAAAAGAAACTATTTTTTAACTTTTAAACAGTCAAAAATTGTTTAAATATTTGTTTCTTTAAAAATGAGTTTATCGTGGCAAAATGTCGTCGTAAAGTTTCCTAATTTTAAAAAACAAATAATGTCGCTGAAGCTATACGCATCAGGCGCTTACTCGCAATCAAAATTTTACTAAAAACCAACCAACGAAAAAATTTTTCCCAGAAATAGTTTATCTTCTTATAAGGTAATTAAATTTATAAGTAAAAAGTACGTTAGTTTTCGATAAGAACCCGTTACATTTGGCTAAAAAATACAGATTTTTAAACAAAAATATGAATCTTCAATATAAAAATTAATTATCATGAAAAATAATTAAATTTTTATTTAAAAGATAAGATTTCCACCAAAAATATTAATTTTCAACCGAATAGTTAAATTCTTAACGAAAATAAATGAATTTACAAACAAGATAGATCTTTAAACAATAAAATAAATTTTAAATTAAACAGTTGAGTTGACAACCAAAAAAGCAAATGTTTAGCAAAGAAGATTCCTTTTCTCTCAAAAACAAGAATTTTTATACAAAATATATAAACCCGAATTTTTTAAAAATATTGAAATTCGATTTCAAAAATGAGGGCCTTTAACCAACAAAATTAATTTATTCAACAAAAAAATAATAAAAAATTTTATTAATTAAATTTTTATTAATTTAAATAAGAAACACATCTCTGATAGTAAATCTGGTTTTCGGAAGTAGCATCAATCTATTTATACATGCTTACGATATGCACATGGACTTTTAGGCTATTTAAGGTTTGGAGTTGAGATTTGGATGTAATGAAAAAATTATTTTTATGTTCATTGTTGGTCTTATTCCTAATCTCTTTAAAACATTAGATTTAATAACCATTGTCTTACATCAATCATTCAGGGAGTCATATGAAATGCATACAATAACCAGTGACTTGTTGAAAAAGATGGATATTTTAGTATACTTTATGTAGGCCTTAGGAGTGACATGTATTACATCCAGTTATTTCACTAATGGGCCTATTTGGAGAACACACCATATTCCTCAGCTGTTTCATACTTGTTAAAATCATAAAATAATTTTTAAACTATTAAAATAAAATACATGCTTTATTTACTAGTTAGTATACTTTATGATGAAGACCCAGGATTATGACGTTCACACCAATGGCGGCCCTTCTTCATTTCCGCGGCGAACGTCTCTAGTGCGGAAAAAACACCCCATGCCTTAGCATCCGCTATGCTTCTAAACACATGTCTCGCTATTTCTTTTCCTTGATCATCGAATTCTGTTCTCATCATACGTTTACGATCATTATATAATGGGAGAATATCTCCTTTAAAGACATGTCCAATTTACGATTACCGCGTCGCAAAAACTCAACCGTAAAGGTACCGTTGCATAACTTCAACCTAGGGGTTTTGATATAAACATGAGGTGGTATTTCTGTCCTGTCCTTCTGTTCTGTTTCTATGTCAACTGATGTTGGAGAATCCGGAGGTGTCGGAGGTCTTGGAGGTGTCAAAGATGTAGGCTGGGTATTTCGGCCCATGTCGCGCCTACCAAACCGAAGTGAATTGACATTAGATGAAGGATTTGACGTACTGGCTTCTTTTGAAGATCTTCTTCTTGATGTCGCTGTACCTAATTCTGTAAAAAAAAATGGATGCGCTTTATGCATAATGTTTTTGAAACAACCTTTTATTGGGAGCGTGCACTAACTTTAAAGGATTTTTAAAAATAAAATTGCGCGTTTATTTGTAAAAGTGCTTATCAGTTGATCAGTCAAAGTATTGTCCATTGCTAGTCACTAATTTTTACAATCTTTCTGGCATGATATGGATACCATGTCGGAAAAGCGACTCATCTTTTGAAGCCATCCACGAATCGACCCATTTTTTGGCATCTTCGTAAGAAATGAATCATTGCTCAGACAGACCATGAGTCGTGAATCGGAATAGGTGGTAAGCAGATGGCGCGATGTCTGAAGAATACGGCGGATGGGGTAGGACTCTTCAGTTCTGCGTTTCCAAGTATGTTTGGGCAGGTTTTCCAAAGTGGGGCCGAGTGTCTCTGCTCTTATTGCGGCCATTTTTCCTATAATGCTCAGCTCGATCGCATTAGCTTTTTTCGATAAAGGTCGCCGGTGATGGTTTTGTTAGGTTGGAGAAGCTCATAACACTACACCTTACTGTACCAACCAAATATAGAGCATCAGCTTCATCCATGGTTATTCGGTTTTGGTATTGTTGTTTATGGTTGACGGGAGTTAACCCACGATTTCCTGCACAACTACATTAGCTTATCTAATTCTCATCGCAAGTGACACTCTTCTTCGAATTAAAAAAAAAAACGTAAAACTTCCCACAAATGCTATTTAGTTGGTACACAATCCGATATCTTTATTGCTACAAAAACTATGCTCATCATACTTTAGTAAGACGATACCTGATGAAAACTGAGGACAGATTATAAGGCTTCGGCATGTAGATTTTAACAATATGCCTGGATGCGATAGGTACAAGTAACGCAATTTTTAGGAATCCCTCAAAATTAAAGCACGCTCCCAATATTAACCGTTGTTTCCCACACTTCTGTGAAATAAAGTCTGTGTGATGCACACCCCAGCGATAGGAATTGTTGTAAAAAATTAACTATTGAATATTTTTACCCGAAAATTTTATCAGATGGTATTGAATTATGTAGGTTATACATGGTGCCACAAAACTCTCGGAACGGATGATCATTTCATCATGTAGGATAGCTTTCAGGGATGTCAACGTCACTAATTACGTAACTGTTAATGATGAATTTAGTGGTGATTTTTATTTTGATCTTGATGATGACCTTCAAGGTTTTTTCAAGGTCAACTTTTTTTTTAATGGAAACCACCTTTTTACGTCATTAATTAATAGAGCGGGACATTTCATGTTTAAATATGTACCACACAAAAATGTACAAATGTGTGACAAAGTTTGCATACCTCTGAGAATAGAAGCTTTTTAAATTGTTTTGTTACGAGTAAAGGTACTAGCATTAACAAGGTGTATCCAACAGTGACCTCAAGCATAATCTTGACGATGAACTTCAAGGTCATTTTAAGGTCGATTTTTTCCATTGGAAACCTCCTTTTTATATCAGAATTTAATAGGTATGCAGACCTTGATTAAGTTTCAATGACATTAAAGTGACCTTCAAAGTTATAATGAATCTATAACCTTGTGACATTTTTAAATGTCAAATTTCCCGCTCTGTCGATTACTGACGTAAAAAAGCGGGTTTCCATTTACAAACTAAAATTTGACCTTAAAAACATTGAAGGTCACCGTCAAGATAAAAATAAAGGTCACCATTGAATCCCTCTTAAAAATTTACTTCAGTAATGACCTTAAACTCCTTGCAAAATATCTTACCTGATAAAATATTCAGCCTGTATATCCAAAAACTAAAAAAGTATAATGAAAAAGTAAAATATCTCTTTACATTTAGGGAAATCAAATATTCATTTATTAAAACCAAATAAAACATTTCAAAGATTTCAATGATCCTGTTTTTTACGATTTCGAAACATGTCAATACTTCAAAACAATTTTAAACTTTACTAAAAAATTTTTTTAAAATTCTTTAAGATTTCGAAAATTTTAATGATTTCAAATTAATACAAGAGTTGAGACAGTTTCCACAAATATTTTAAAGATAACATAAAAATGTCATAAATATATAAAAAGAATGGACGGAATTAAAAGATTTTAATAACGGTATGCCTGATTTTAAAGAGTTTTTGACATCTCAAAATATTTCAAACGATTTTATATTTTTATAAAAGGTTACAAAGATTTTAAAACATTTCAAGGATAAGAATAAATTTCAAACTTCTTTAGGAGATTTAAAAAAATTTCTTAAATTTTTCAAATATTTTCCATGATTTCTAATTGAGAAAAAAGGATGAAGAACGATTTAATTAAAAAGAGTTCAAGCGAATTCCAAACTTTTTACATAATCTTAAAAGATTTCACAAAGAGTACCAAGAGTTTATAAGGATTTCTAGATTTCTCAGATTTCAAACGATTTAAAAAGTATACAACAAATTTCAAAATATTTCAAAAGATTTCAATCATTTTAAAAAAATACAAAATATTTAGCAGCAAATATTAAAGAAAGATTTCACAAATCTTTCAGATTCCAACATACTTTAAAAATTGAACAAATTTTGTGAGAGGATTCAAGGATTTCAAGGATTTCAAGATTTTCCAAGATTTAAAAAAAATTATAAAATAGTCAAAAATATTTTCCATAGATTTCACAGATATTTCAAAATTCCACAAAAATTATAAATACTTCAAAAGATTTCAACAAATTTTTAAAGATGTCAAAAGATTTCAAAAATTCCAAAGATTTCAAGGATTTTTTAAAATTCTTTATAAGATTTGAAATCATTTCCAAAGATTTCACAAAGACGACCAATAAAAAGCAAAATAGCCCACTTTCATACATTTGTAAAAACTAGATTTCTTATTATTAGAAGTAGAAAAGAAGACCTGAATAAAATTTATTTCTCAACCTGGAAAACCTGAAAAAGACCTCACATTTTTTTCTAAGAATTTCTAGTTAATCTATTTGATAAATTGTAAAATCAATATGATAATTATACAAATGCTAGATAAGATATTAGTTAATATATATTTACCAAAAAAATTCAGGAAAACCATCCATGCGATGACCAGAGTCCCGGTAACGATCATCGCTTTTTTTAATGCTGGTTATACAGAATAACTTAACAAATGAATATTACAGACTAGAAATTTTGACGGTTATATATTTTATATATACTCTATGTTCTCTAACATTCCAGATATTTCTGGAAATACTTATGTTAGATTGGATTGTAAAATATATTCTTCTGAAATATTTATATTTCATGAATCATATTTGCTTCTGTTTATCGTATTATGTATAAAGCAGGTATTATATTGTTATCTAAATTGTATACATATATTTTCCGAGATAATTTAGTTTAGTTAAACGAATTGACATAAATAATGTTCTAAAACTTAACTAGTTAAAATTATTCTAAAACATTTTTGGTTATTCAGATCAATTTGTCTGTCATAGCATGTTTCGAATCTTTCCGAATTTTTTATTCCAACCTGCCTTTTTCTAATTAGTAATCTTAATTTCGGAAAAGAATGTGAATTTCTAGAGAATGTTTGGTGCTTCTGATATAATTAATTTTTATCGTCAAGAATCTGTGCAGTCTATGGCCAGTAACAAGAACAAGAAGAGTAATAACTTTTTAGGACAATTTTTTCAGATTTAAGTTTTCGTTAAGAGAATTACACAAAAAGTAATCTAAAACTGTTATCTCAAGCAATTACAATGTATAAGGTTGATTTCAGTTCTCAAATCTTCGATCCTAAAATGATCTGAGCCAATGAACTGATTTAGATTTTTAGATTTAAACTATATTTAAAGGTACCATTTTGTTTAGGAAAAAGAAAAAATAAAATAAATTTATCAACTAACTTTATCAACTCCTGTATTAGGTTTCGGAATGACGATCCTGTTTCTGGTGATTCCTCAGAGCTTCTATTAGAGAAATTTAATTTATTAAATTCCACTGTGCCAATGTTTCAAATTTTTTCCACTGCAAGTATGCAGGTTGTCAATCGAGCCGCTTTTAAAATAATGCAAGAATTTCTTATGAAAGCTGATGATACTGACCAAAGACCAGTTCTAACCACAACATTAAGTTTAGGTGGATCGATTAACAGACATTTGTGGAGTGGTTTATATTTTCTAAAAAGCTACTTTCTCTCCTCGTTGGATAAACCTACTTCAAGTATGTCCAACCAACGAATTGAAAATTCTTGGTGTATTGCTGTGGCTAAATCCCGTTCTTCCACATAACGTTTATCATTTCATGTTAAGGATATTTCATGAAAAGTTTCCTCAGATGTGTCATCCTTCTGAGAAGTTGACTGGGCTTCTAAAATTTCTTGGGAATCCTGTAATAAAAGGGTCAAACAGTAAGATTTCAGAGCAATTCAAGTTGATGGTGTTTCATTTACAGCAGATGCCTGAACAACAACACCTAGCAAGTCTGCTTTTCTATTATCATAACTCGAAACTGATAAGGAATGTGACCTTGATCGACCATCTGTTTAGAGCAATACATGGTATGGCCTCTGGAAACGAAGCAGCATCCACTGCCCTCAACTCAGGTTAGGGCCTGTCTGACATTAGGAAATTAGACTCCAGGCAACTAGTTGCGAAAGATGACAGTAGCTTCTGCAAATTTTCTTTCTAAGGCTTCAAGCCTTTTTTCGAGCTTAGACTTCAGGTTTGAAATTCAGATTTTTTAAAGAAGAAAAAAATCAAAAAGTTCAGGTTCATTATTAGCTTTATTGTCAATCTATTTAAAACATCAGACTGGATAACAATTGTGGAAGAAAGTACATAGCGCTACATCTAGTACATGAATTATTAAGAAAATCTTATGAAATAAATGTTTGTTTGCTTTATTATTTGCTTAATTCAAGGAAAAAAGAACATTATTAGCACTCCTCGAACATTTTAGAAATTTATAATCATATCTCAAATTGTAGCATACTAGTTATAATCCTATAATAACTGCCGAATTTTTGAAACAAGGAAATATTTTAGTGTACTTTATGTAGACTTAAGGGGTTAGCTCACGAATGAAAAACAACCCACCATAAATAACACCATATTCCTTAGCGGCCATGAATGTTTTAGTATACTTTATATAGGCCTTATAGATGACACCTAACTTTGAGAGCGACCCCTGTTTATTTCAGCCATGAAGTCATCGAATTTGGAAAACACACCATGCGACTCAGCTTCGTTCCTGGTTTTAAATTTTATTCTTCGTATTACCCTTCCTTGACTATCGCACTCTATTCTTATCATCTTATGGTTTGCGTTAAATATTGGCTGAATTACACCTTTATCATCGATATGTCCAAGGTACTGATTCTGGAATTTGAAAATATTAACACTGAAACTGCCGTCACATACATGAAAGTTGTGTACAGGGTGTTCGATCCAAATATTACGTAGTATATCTGAATTGCCACGAAATTCGATTGTAGGACCAGTTCTTGGAGGCTTTACAAGTGCAAGACTCCCGCCATTTGTTATTGTGAACTCTGGACGTGAACTCGTCAGAGCTGATGTACTGGCTTGGCTTGATGACTGCGCCCTCGACCGCATTTTCCTTTCTCGTCTTGACGACGCTGAACTTAATTCTGTAAGAAGAAATAGAAATAGATGAGTTTTCTTACCATAAACAAGATATTTCGAGTATTGCTCGAAAGTTGAAGCCACGTTTTCATTGGCTAGAATTCAATTCGCCAATTAAGCTATTGGCTGGACTTGAATTCGAGAATCGACATGAACAGAGTTTGCGCAAAAGTTTCTCATGTGTTTGTGGTATTTGGGTTGATTATTGAAGAAAACATATCGCTTTCCAAATAACAAAAAACTAAAAGGTGATCTGTTACGTATCTGCTCCGGGTGAGCAAATAAATAATTTTGTGTCTAAATCAGGTCTTTGTAATCATTTGATATCGTTTGTGTTTAGATCACCAGGTTTACCAAGCACCCTTTCCTTATCTTCGATTTCTACTTCAACTTATCCATCTATGTCTTCTGGTAAAATGATTCTTTCATATGATCGCAAGTACTTATAGTATAATTTAAAGCATCTCAGAAGGCGTCTTTTACATCCCTCCTTTCAACACTAACTGAAGCATAACATGCTATGATGAACAGTTTCTGATTTCCTCTATAATTCTAACCAAAAAAAATCTGTTGGACATAAAGTCCAATTATTTTTCCAAGACAAATAATACAAAATCACTGCCAGAGAACGTATTAATTGCCTATTTTAGTGAGCAGGCATGCCTAAATCGGGATTAGTCAAACTCAATGCATGCAGAAAAGCAAACTGTTAGTTTCTGATTCAATTACTTAATGTTCATACCTGATTAGTACACAAAAGTAACTAATAATTTTTGAAATTTTTTTGCTTATATAAATTATTTTTGATAATGAAAAATCAATAATCTTCAGTCAAAAAATATTTTATAGTTTATGTTATTCAGAAACTTCTTGTCACTTTGCTTTTAAAATTCAGATCATTTTATTGAATTAGTCCATAAAACAGACAGCCCTCATTGGCACCAATTTAAATTTCAAGAGTTTCTTTCTATTATGTAGAACTACCTATTTATTGCAATAATATGTTTGCTAGTTTTTTGCCAGGTATCGATTTTAATAGGCCTAAGTATTAAAGTAAGCCTTTGATGAAAATTTTGAAGTTAGTAAGCTGGAAAATCCAAATATAAGATACTGAATGGGGAGGAAAAGAAATTGGTAAGGAGTCTAGAGGAGATGGGGATGGTTTATCTTAAATGGAAATATAGAGGGAGATGAGGAAGGATACACGTTCAGGAGGAAAAAGGGAAACGGTAATTGATTGTGTGGTAGTGGACGATGAGGTGCGATAGAAGGTTAAGAATCTAGAGGTAGGAAATTTTTTAGATTCGGATAACTTTCTTATAATAGTGGTATTATATGGAAAAAGGAGTAGTAAGAATATGGCTAAAAAGAAAGTAAAAGTAAAAAGAGCAGAAGATGGGGATTGGTCAATGGAAGGTGAATAATAGTTTAAAGCAAAAGTCAGGAATATCAAAATGGGGAAAGTAAATGTAAGGAGATGGAAATAATGGTTAGAGGGATAGAAGAAATATTATAGTGCACAAGAAAACAGGAAGTGAGAAGAAAATTAAGGAAAATGGAGAAAAGGTACAAGTAGTGGAGAATAATATAAATAAAGGTTTATACTGAGTTGCGTGATAAACACCACCTGGTATAGATAAGATTCAAAACTAAGTATGGAAATATTAAGGGATAAAATTAAAGAAATCGGCATAAGTAATGTGAAATATGTATGGAGAGGAGAGGGGTGACCAAAGTTATGGAAGGAAGGAGTAGTGATGCCCATAGTGAAGAAAGGCAAAGGGGAAGAAGTTTTTAAGATTACAGAGGAGTGGCACTAATGTCAACATTGTATAAAGTATTTGTGACTATTTTATCGGAGAGATTAAAGAAAGAAGTGGATGGAAAAAAGATAGAACATCCAAATCAGACAGGATTTATAAAAGGAATGGGGGTTATGGACCATATATCTAGTGACATATCTAGACACTACCTAGTAAATAACAGGATTAAATGGGACAAAGGGGCAATGGCAGCAATATTCATGGACCTAAAGGCGGCGTTTGACTCATTAGCCCGAGGAGAGATAGAAAAATTTATATTGAGAAAGGACATAAGGGAGGGCTTAATAAAGAGAGTATCAGTAATTAATATGAGATATACCTTCCAAACAAATGGAGATCATAGAGCTCATATTAAATAAAGGATAAAGAAAGCAGCAGAGCGTATTGAAACAGATACGGGGAATAAGAAAAAGAAGGTTAAAAAAATTTGGAGAAGGAGGATGTGGTTATTTGATATACTGGTAGGGCCGAGATCAGGTTATGGAGCAGAGATATGGAGATGGAAAAAAAGGAAAAAGATGGAGAGTATACAAGAAAGGTACATAAGGTAGACTGGATGTAGGCTGAAGGAAGCCGGGATAGATGGTGATAGAAGAAGTGCAAAGGGATAAATTAAGTACTACAGTAGGTGAGAGGGCATAGAAATTTGAGACGAAGCTGTGAGAAGGAAAGGGAGGGGAGTTGGCAAGAAAGGGAGGGGAGTTGACGAGAAAGTGTTTGATATGCTGATAGAAGAGAGGAGAGGGAGGGCGATAGAATTAACGAGATGGGAAGATGAAAGGAAGGGGTTCTATAATGCTAGAGACATAAAAGGCAGGACTGGAGTAAAGGAATAAAAATATAATAAATGGTATAAGATGATTAAAAAGGGAGGAGTACAAAACTATTTAGAAAAAGGATGGAGAGAGGGGAGGTGGATCAGAATGTTAGGATCACATTAAAAAATGTGCGATCAATTTTCTTGCAGGTTCTTTCAAAAAAAAATTGTTTGATAGAAATGTAATTACTGAAAAATATACGCCTGTTATGTAATTTCGTATATTTACAAAAGTTTATAACAAATTATTTCCTCACAGTTGAAATAATCCAAATATGCAAAACCAAATTTCGTTTGTTAGCAATGTTTATACGTTGCAATAACTAATATCTAGAATTTTTAATGATTTTTCGTTTTGCAAAAAATTATCTTGAACGTTTCAAAAGACATTGCCTCAAAACAAATTTTTAAGTATTTTCTACAAAATTAAAAATATTTATATTTATCTAGTATTATACTTTATATTATATATTATTATTATTATACATTCATTTTTAAATACAGAATTTGAAAAGATTTTTTAATATTCGGATTTAAGGACAAAAATAAGAAGAGAATATATTTTTTATTAAACGATTTCTTAAACGAGTTAATTTATAAACAAAAAAGACAGGTTTTTTAACCACAGAGGAAATTAATTTGAAATTCAACCTATTCACTTAAATTCTAATTATTTTATTTTTCTACCGTGCAAGCCGAATATTTAAAAAAACTACATAAATTTTTAAATAGAAAAAATAAAATTTAGTAAGAATCTAAAGAAGTGATTTAGGTTTTTTAATAAAAATTCGTCTTTTTTAGGATAAAAAAAAATATTGTTAGTGTTGAAAATTAAAAATTTTTTTTTTAATTTTATTTTTTTGGATACAAAAGAATTTTTTAATTAAAAATTTTAAATTCGTGTTTTTTGGTAAAAAATTAATGTTCCTCGTTACAATATTTCGTTAAAAACTCGTGTTTTTTTAGCTAAAAATTATTTTTTTTAATGTCAATTTAATTATTCGACATCAGGTTGAAAAGTGTTCTTTTATACTTAAAAAATCAACTATTTGCTTAAAAATTGATGGACTGCGTCCCAAGTTAATTTTTATGGTAGAAAATTATTTTTCGTCGTTGTTAAAAAAGTTTTTTTTTTGTTGAAAGGTGATTTTTTTGATGAAAATTCGTCTTGTTTGTTTGAAAAATTTTTTTAACTGAATGTTTAACTATTTCACGTTTGATTTAAAATTTACATTTTGAAAATTCAGCTGTTTTGTTGAAAATTTATATTCTTGATAAAAAATATATTTCTTTGGTTGAAAATATTCAACTATTTTGTGGGAAATTCAATTATTGGATCAAATTTTTTTGTTTTTCTGTTAAAAACTGAACGATTTGTTTAAATTTTTTGTGTTTTGGTGAAAAATAATTTCCATAACTACGAATTAACATGTTCAATTTTTGGATAAAAATTTATGTGTTTTGTGCAAAAATTAATATTCATGGTACAAAATCTATCTTTTTTGTTGAAAATTCTTCTTTTTTGATAAAAAATTAATCTTTTTTGCTAAAAAATCCTCTTTCTGCTTAGACATCCAATATTTTTATTTAAAAAATCATTTTGTTTCGTAAAAGATAATTCATTTATCTTTAAAATTTATTTTTGATAGAAAAATAATATTGTTGGTTGGAAATTTATCTTTATGGTAAGAAATTAAATTATTTGGTTTAAAATTAATATTTTTAGTTAAAAATATTTTTTTTTTTAATTTATATATTTTGTTGAAGATATATTTTTC
>JAAAKG020167419.1:0-21522 GCA_010014905.2 Druon quercuslanigerum
CTCTTGTGTCCTATCTGTTGTCTTATATAGTAACTAGAGAATAGCTGTAGGTCCCATTGCGCTGTGATTATTTTTGGCTATGAAAGATGGTTTTTAATAAAATGACGGCCAGATTGCCGCGGTAGCGCCCGCCCGAAGGTTAACACTCTTGCATGACCCCCGACGCAATTTTTCCAAAACAACACAAAAAAGTACCTTAAAAATAAATATGCAACTAATCATAAAAGTGATCAGAATTTAATCAGAATTAAAGGCTCATTTTAGGAACTGTAACGCCTCCAAAATCAAATTTCCTAAATCATCCCTTAACATTAAAAAAGTACACTTTACTCAAAAGTGTTGATAAACTGCACTAAAAAGCTCTAGTCATCAAAGTGAGTACACCAGCGTCCCCAGAAACAATTTTTCAAAATCATTCGTTAACATTGGATTGAATCAGTTTTTAATATTCTGTAGCCATCATAAAACATAAAACCCATTTTCAAATATCATCACTAACACTCGAAAACTACCCCGTAAAGCACGGCTCTTCAGCGAGTGGAAATTCGACCGCAAATACTCATTTGCCACATGTGTTGTTCTCACCACCACGAACCTGTACTCAGCTATAAGAGTGAGACGGAATTTTTCTATGCTTAGTGAGGCTGCATAGTGGTGGAAACGGGACATTTGGCAAATGAGTATTTGGAATCGAATTTCCCCTCGCTGAAGACCTCTGCCGTAAAGAAATGCGACATTAAACTGAGAATGAAATACATATATCAGTAGTCTTTTATTTTCTCGGACCGTGCCTAATCCTATGCCGGAATTAAGGGCTTATTTAGAGCTCATTTGATACCCAAAAGCCGAATTTTGGGCTCTGCATTATTTTTACGTGTACATATAAAAAAAAGATACCCTGGCTCCTTGTCAAAGGTATGCAGCTTCTTCCCTTGTCGTGCAGCAGCGATGAAGAGAAGTCGACCTAGCTATGGACCACTCGAACGGTTAATGGGCCACTAATTGGCTGATGTGGATCTGGCGCTAGTTCGACTGTTTAAAGCCGCTTCGAATGAGCTTACAAGAGAAAACGGGAAAAATGTCATGTACTCAGGTGTCGTGTAGATCGCAACCGTTACAAGAGTTTATAAATAACTCTAAAATCATACAAAGACACATTTAATTTACGTAGAGGGAAGTCGATAATGTATCGGTAAATTAACAGGGGGGCGGCATAGACGGAAACAGATAAAAGTGATATCTCTCATGCAGGAATACTAGTCCGTATATAGTTATCGGATTATAGATATAAGTGTAGGCGATGCCAGTTTCCAGCTTAGAACCCGTATGGGGTTAAATTCACCGGTCTATACTTGTCACGCATGCGCTTTAATTTAAATGCCACCTTATGAGATCTCCCCACTCCTTATGATGTCCCCATCCTAACAGTCAAACCAATAGTCTCACTGGCTCAAGTTTGGTAACTTTACTCCCGGGCTCAATTCGATCGACCTCTACAGATTCACTGATACTTCACGAAAGCAGACGACATACCACTGATGTTGAAAAGATTTAGAGTCTAGATCTGTGTGTAATTCATTTTTGATGTAAAAAATTTAAGAAAAAATCAAGTCGCTTTATATTAGCGTCCGATTCAAGGTACATTATCATAAAGTATAGAATTCAAATTTCCCGATTTCCATTAATCACTTTCTTCAAATTCCAATAATATCTCTTTATACGTAGTACTTTATATTGAAATACCGCCTTTGCAGTATATCAAAATTGTTTACGTTTTCTTTAGGAATATAAAATTAAAAAGAATGAAAAATTTCTCGTAATTTGTCTTTCTTTAATTCCAGAATAAAAATTATGAAATTATATTCAAATAATTTGTTTGCAAATTGGAGTGGATATAAATCACTCGTATTGCTTCAAATTTGCATATTTTACAGAAAGGCAAAATACGGTAAAAGTTAGAAAATATTGTATAGTGTATTTTAATATTGTGTTTTATGAGCCTGAATTCGAAAATTTAATTGTATACTTTAATTTTAAAGAATTTACATATATTAAATTTTGTAAGCTATTGATGTGGAATTGTACAATACAAAGATGTCAAATTCTCAATTTTAACATATTGAACATTTTAATTAAATTATATTTGCTTTATTTCCAAATTATTTTTAAATTGCTGGAATTAAAAATTGATCAATTTTAAGACTTTAAAGCTTGAATTAACAGGAAGAAGTTTAATAAACAGGCCATTTTCTTCTGAGATTTTAGTGGCTATATACCCCCAAGAATCTTTTTCTTTCTGAAAACGGTCGACCGATTCGCTACTTTTCGTGAATTCAGCCTCTCATTACAAATCAATGTGTTATGGTAAGTAGTCAGATAACCATGGCGTACGGTGGTTTAGTATGAGATAGTGCAGGAATGAGAAAGTATCAACAAATCTGACAAGAACTAGAGGGACATTCTGACGCTGTAGAGAGCTGCAATCAATAGCGTTTGCGTGGATAGGGTGAGATAGGATAGAATAGACCAGCGATAGGTTCTCGAAACCGTTATGGCGGCGCGTGCGTGATTCTTCCTTCTTCCGTTGGTTCCGGAATCCCGACCTCCCCACTGTTGTCTTGAAATCCGGTCGACGATTCTAATTCGATTGAGACGTCTGCTCGCGTTCATCAACAGTTATAGCACATCTGCCTTGTCATTTCACCAGCACATTCCGTTAAACTCAGATTATCACAGCCTCTTATGCTGCAGAGTCGGCAGTAGGTGGTGGCGGGGACTTTGAGATAAACTGCCGCGCTTTCTCATCATTTACACGTATGAATGTCTTTAAACTTCCCATAATTCAAATCAGTTTGGAGGTGCGGATGTATTTTTAAACAGATGACTCAGAAATCCATTTAAGCCGTGAAAAGTGGGAAGCTTAATAGTTTGATTGGCTCAAAATTGAAACAATTTAAACTTCAAAACTATATAATAATGACCGATCCTTTTTCAGAGGTTCATAAACATTCCATGGATTTTACTTAACCGAGATGTACTGAACTGAAATATCTGAAGTCACTTGAATTTACTGAAAGCCATTTGAATTCATTTGAAGTCACATGAATTCTCTTAAAACGTCTGACGTCATTTGAATTCTCATGATCTCATTTAAATACTCCCAAAGTAAGTTACACTCCAACCTGAATTTGAGCCCGGGTTTTGTTCTGACCTTCGGCGCTCCAAACGTAATCATCAGGGAATGACCTGACACAATGAGACGCAGTTACCTAGTTAGGCCGCGCAGCGTAAATTCTTGAAAGGCTTGAATCTGTTTCTTATGCAACCCGAGTGTAATACAGGATGAGCTTTAGAGCGTGTAGAAAAAAATTAAATTGGAAATACAGTTGAAATAAAGTTTCAACCGATTCGATTTGTGCCTTCCGAGAATTGATGCCGCGCCGCGGTTTTGAATGAGAGGAGCCGCGGGACCGAAAGAGGAGGTCCGTGGCCAGCTAAGCGTGGAAAAACAGGAGTTAGCGATAAAGGGCTGAACCTTAATGGCCTAAGTGGATAACTAACTGCGTCACGTTGCGTCAGGGCACACAAGCGTGAAGCACACACGCTTTCATAGCGAATAAGCACGTTAGCGGGCTCACGCCGACAAGCAGTATGGCTCCGATGCTTGAAGTCGATGGGATTATTATTTCGTGCAATCGAATTTGAAGCGATGGCTTTATTTTGTATTAGGTAGAGAGAGACAGAGAGAGAGCAGTACTCCCAATTTTTTTTATCTTTTTGTTCTGAATATTCGTCGCGTCGAAACTACAGCTTTTTGTTTGCAATTGTTTGCAACAAACAATAATAATAATTTTAAAGTGCACAAAGGTCTTAAGCGATATTTTATATTCATATTTTAGATAAAAAAGGTATTCGTTTCTTTAAATTTGAAATCGATAACATATTTTTAAGAAGTTAAATCAAATAATTGTTTTTAAGAATTTTAACATTATGATCTGTTGCGATCAATTTATTTTACATTTAATCATTTTAAATAAGCGCGCCAACCTTAACCAATTCGGTTTCCGACGCTTCGTATTGGCAGTGCGAAAAATACCTAATTAAAAAAATACCCTAATTATACCATAGCATATATCATAATACGACCTAATGCAATAGAAAGAGATACTGAAACCATTGTTACGAATTCGATCACACCTCTTTATCTATGTCACATGGTGGAAAAAGAGGTCCGATCGACTTTAGGCATCGGAGTTCCACTAAGGCGTTTTATAATCTTAAAGTGTCAAGTGTTGAATATTGTTTTGAAAGGTGTTTCGCTTATGCATGCATAGTTGCAAAATAATGATGTGCTTTTGGATGCGTGATCTAGTTTCCGGATCGACCATGTCTTCCTCGTCTCCGTTTAATATTCAGTTTGCTTTGGTCTCCGTATTAGAAAAAAAAGCTAAAAATTTAAAAAGTATTTTTCACTACGCAGGAAAATCCAATAAAAATGGTTCACACGGCCCCGTTCTTTACGCTCGGAGCACCTTAATTTGAGCCAAATGTCAGAACCAAACCCGAGTTCAAATTGAATGTCGACTGTAAAAAGGTGCGCAGCACTGAAAATTTTGATTTTTGATCCCTTATGAGTAAATAAGATAAAAGAGATTACTCTAAATTTTCAGTGTACCAGAGAAATAATTCCATGCTAAAAATTGTGTTTTTTCTCTTGATTTTAAATGTTTTAATAAAACATAGTTAAATTTTGAAAGCATTTAGTTTTTTTAAATTGTACATTCTATATCAAATTAGAAGCGTCAGTTCCATTCGCATGTGCAATTGGAAAAGAACATTTACACTTACAAAATAGTAATGTGCAATGTTTTAATTTGTTAATATCGAATTTAGGAGTATAAAGTCAGAAATATTTTGGGGTTTGCGCTTTCCTGAAATTAAAAATAAAGCACTTTTAATTGACTATACTTTTTAAAAATGAGTTTTATTGCATTGAAAACTATGACAGTTTAGAAAAAGTTATCACCGTTACAAAATAACAGTGTTTTAACTTATGTACCAATTTTCAATTATGTTTGTTTTTGTTTCAGAGTCTTTGAGGGATTACAATGGACTATCGGCAGATTTGTACAAACCGTCGAATTATGATAAACTGGCCCTATCCCTCCTGTCGCCACTACCGAATGAGCAGGATTTTGCAATCAACGTGTGCACTCTGCTCTCAAATGAGGGCAAGCACACTTTGCGGCTCGATAAGTATCCCCGACTTGTAAATATTCTGTTGGCACATGCCGGTGTTTTCGATTGTTCTGGTACACGCCAATTATTCATCGAGGTATACTCGCGAGTAAGAAATTACTCGATAAATTCTTTCTGGTCGGATGTACTCGATGCTCAGGATGTAATTGACCTCACCGATGAGAGGATCTTTCTAAAAAAACCCTCTTCTACGCCAAAAACCTTTTCCAGGCGGAAAAATCTGGAGAAGGACAAATCGAACAAAAAACAACCAGCACAAAATTCTGAAGATGCCGCACCTCCTATGGACATTGATGCGGTAAATATACTTTTACAATATTTATATATTTGTTAATTGAAAGATAAATGATCGTTCACATGTCGATTGGTTCTACGAAGAATAGGCTATCTTTTCCTTACCGTTAAGAATTAGACTAACTTCATTTAGTTGCGTTTTCAGGAGAAATAAATAACCTATTATTTTTTTAAACCTTTCCTACGAATTCCAAACTACAGTATTTTGTATTGCAGTTTGTATTGTAATTTAGGCTCCTGTAACTTTCAAAACAAGCAATTTTAAAACATTTTATTTCTTTTAACACCTCTACGTGTTTACTAAACTTTATACAAAATGAAGTTAGTCTAATTCTTAACGTTAACGAAAAGATAGCCTATTCTTCGTAGAACCCATCGATATGATGTAACAGATGATTAAAAGATTTTAGAAATCCCGGATCAGTATCACAGGAGTACCCCCTGTACTCCTTGTGATACTCATGTTTAAATAAGACACTTCCTACCCCCTGAAACGTAGCATAATATGTGAGCGCTCCCTAGTAAGAATTCTACGGTTTAAAATTCTTTCCATTTTCATTTACAATTGTACAGTTTTAAAAGTTTTTTGTTCGAAACGTACAATTGTAATCATTATTAAATTTTCAATTTGGAATGTTAAATGTTGAAGGCTTCTAAATTTAACAATTGAGTGCTCGGATTCTATAACAGCCTATACATTTTTCGCCCTGAACGTAGTGGGTTTCTAAAGAGTTTTCAAACAAATTTCAAGTTTTAATTTTAAAAGTACATATTCGTGTAGGAATTTTAATTTTACATCTTTTTTATGAACAAAAAATTGTAGCTTTTTCCGTTTTCGAAACCAAACTGAAAAAAATGTCTTTTTTGTCTTCAACTCGCCGAAGTTCATCCAATCATGGGAAACATGTTAATAGTTCTGCTCAAATAGTGTAAATAATATATAAATTTTGTATTCTATTGGACAAAAATAATTTTCACAATAATATTTTAGATTTTAATGACCCTTCAATAAGTATTTAATTCAGAAAATCTACTCTTTGCTTGAAAATTCGTCTTCATCGATTTTAACAAAAAATTCCTTAAAAATGATAGCCGTATGCTCATTATAGACAAATACTGCATAATTTGAGAATTTTTTCTTTGTTTTTCTGTTTTTTCTTGAGTGGTGGGAGTGATCTTTGGAAATTGTTGAATATTTTTATTCGGCTGGGAATTTTAACGTGGGATTTTCTGAAGGTGGATTGAGTATTATTTTTAATTGTTGAGTCATTTACGTTAAGACTCTTTTGATCTGTTCAGATTAAAAATTGGGGGTGGTTAAGGGGTTGCTAATATTATTATGGGGTTAGAAATATATCTTGGGCTTTTCTGAAAGTAATTTGGCTGATTTTCTCTCATTTTAAATTTTGTTGAGACTTACGTGAAGACCCTTCAGATCTGTTCAGATAAAAAATTAGGGATAGTCTTAGGGGTTTTTAAATACTATTATGGGGTTGGGAATTTAACTTGGGCTTTTTTGAAGGTGATTTGGGTGATTATCTCAAATATTGATTATTTAGACTTTTACGAGAAGACTCATTGGACCTGTTCAGTTCAAAATTAGGGGTGGTCTTAGGAGATAGTTTTAAGTATCATTACGAAGTTACGAAATTAAATTGGGGTTTTCTGAAGGTGATTTGGATGATTATCTGAAACCGCTAAATTTGTTGAGACTTACTTGAAGACCCTTCGGATCTGTTCAGATAAAAAATTAGGGGTTGTTTTATATTATTATGGGGTTGGGAGTACACCTTGGGCTTTTCTGACGTTCATTTAAGTGATTATATCAAATTACAATTTTTTTTGACGTTCCCAAGACTTTTTCTGAAAATTATATTGTAAACTGTGCAATTCTTTATGATTGATTTCAGTAAAAATTTTAACCCAAATTTTAAAAAACGTCCTGGTAATTTTTCAAAAGTTGACCTGGAAAACCTGAAGATGTCCTGGAGTTTTGAAATCCAACTTATGTAACAACCCTGTGAAGGCATTCAGAATAAAAAAATTGTTCTTAAACCTATTTACCTTATAATACAATGGTCCGAAAATGTTGAAATATTTCAAGTTAAAAGTGTTCAAAAACATAAAAACTAAAACATTTCAATAATTTTTCAAAACTTTTGAAATTGGAAAATTTCCGAGTGAATTTTTTTATATTGAACAGTTTTAAGTAGAAGTGAATGTGAATGTTATAAAATAAAAAAATTGAAATATGAAACTTTAAAAAAAAAATGTTGTAATGAATCGTTAATCAATATAAATTATTCATTGGAGAATTAAAAATTTTGAATGAAAAAATCCCTAACATTGTAAAATGTGCTATTGAAAACATTTGGAATAAAAAAAAATCGCATTGAAAACTGAAAATGTAGGGATTAGATAATTGAGACAAATTCTAATTTAATAATATTTTTAAAATCTGAAAATTTTGATACTAAATTCTTCATAATTGACGTGTTTATATTATCTAATCGATCAAATATTAATTTATTTCTTTACAAATAAATAATTGTCAAAATTTAATTGCAGGAGCTTCTAGACTGCATTCGACTGGATTCAACAGGACAGCCGGAAGAAACCTTGCGGGATCTAAACCAAAATTCGATAAAATTCGAGGAGGAAGACCACGAGCTCTTCTGTGTTGGACGAACTCTTGGCACGCAAGATCCTTATGGACAACGTGTGCTTCAGATAGCATCAATCCTACGAAACTTAAGCTTCACACCGGAGAATGCTGCCGTGCTTGGAAGGAATAGTTGCTTTTTACGATTTGTACTGCTCTGCGTGCGATCGAGGTGGAGTAATCTTCATCAACTTGGCTTCGATGCTCTCGGCAACATTGCCAATGAGATCATTCTCACCGAGGCTGGACATAGAATAACCGACGTCGTTATTTCTTGTGTGGCGAAAGGCATTGACTCCCAAGACAGGTTCATCGTGATTGCCTGTCTCGAAATCCTCAACAAAATCAGCCAGCAGGACTCAAATGAAGAAAAATTAACCTTGGGTCTCAACGACGGCGTTTACGAACTTATATGCAGGTTAATACTCTTTCCTTACTATTCACACAATTCATTAGAATTGTATTTTTATTTTCCCCGTCAATCGTACACTTACCTTAATCAGTAGTTTTTATCAATAATTACTGTATGAATAATTTAATATTCTTTCCGAGTTATAAATGTGTAATAATAAGGAGTAGGTGCATAAACAGAAATTCGGTTTCTGTGGTAAAAAAGTATAAGCGCTTAACTGACATTTTTTTATGAAAATTCCAATAAGACCAATTTTTAGTAGTTCTCATATCTATATCCAAGGATTGAAAGGGAAAGGGTAATTTTTTAGATTTAATAAGCGTTGTTAAATGTCAGTATTAGAGCCGTCCGAAATGTCAAATTTCAGTATAATGTCAAAAGAAGCGCGATTCGTAAAAAAGCCTAGAAGAATACTTGTAGCTTTTAAAACAAGCTACAAATTTAACCGTATGCATCTTCTTATAGGACTCGAAGTTATTGGTTTATCCGTCAAAAATGCTTTTAAAAAATTCCTATTTTTAGCATAGCAGTATGCACGGAAGAAATTCTAAAGAAAAAATTGTAGCTTTCTATTGTAAGGTAGCTTAGAAAATCAAAATGGCCATTGTGACCGTTACCTGTTTCGAGGACATTCGCGTCTTTCTAAGTGAGGAAAAATATGATTATTTTCGGGTTTGAGTTGACGATGATATTAGGACCCAAAAGGTTAGATGGGTGAGGTGGTTGGGTTTGAATTAAATCATAAAATGCAGTTCTTCTGGTAAACAAACGTTGAATAGTAAAATACTGCAAGTAAAAGTAAAATAAAACTGTTTTTTGTCAACAACAATACGAGGAATATCTCTTTTGCTACTCCCGTGACAGTGATTGTGCATCACTGATACATAATTACGTCGAAAATTAAAACTGAAGATTCATAAAAAAACTGGAACTGTAACTGTAACTTGAAGCTGTAATTCAAATCCATTCTATTTTAATATTCATGCACTGAATAAACTCGGTCATAAAAAATAACATCAGAATAAATTCAATGTGTCATTACGACTTTCAATGAACTGTCGTTAATGGAACCTTTTAACAAAATTCGTTTAGGCCGAAATAATGACATAATTACCAAACAGGAAGTATGTTCAATTTCACCACAATTCTTTAGTCCTTTAAAAATCTTTATATTTTAAAAGCGTCCCCAAATTATATAAGTGATGAGAGCTTTTCTACAGGATGTGTTTAGAATAGGACCGATCTTTGTAGTTGTGATAATTTCTTGAGTGCAATACATTGTACGTTTTTATCTTTCTAATTTCCCGAGCCGAGAGGTTGTATATATAATATTGTAAATGGTGAAATCCCGTGCTCTCTCTTGCAGCTGGGCGATCCGTAGTGAAATCTCTCCCCCTTGCTTCAGGGGATGATGTACCTTAATCTTTCACGAGCGTAGTAAATATATTCACGAACGATGTGTTCAAAGATGAAAATTTTTTATTTAAATGCACCAAAATTGAACATTTTAATATTAATATTTGTATGAAACAGAGTCGATTTTAAAAACTTTAATTAAATATTGAAAAATATGTAAATGTGGATGTCTCCAAATTAGCAATTATAAAATATCTTAACTTTTCCAAATGACAAGGTTTTATCTCGGACTACAAGTTCAAAGGTTCTGAGGATGCTGGTGTTCCGAATACAATGTACATGGGATTCTTAAGCTTCCGTACGTCACCACCAGAGACAGATCCGTTTCATTTGGACATTTCTATGTGTTCAAAGTTAAATCATTTCGAGTTGAACATCAAAATAATTTACTGTGTGTTATAATCATTATTATAAAAAATCGTCTATTCCAAAACTGTTCATAACAAATCTAAATCTTTTGTTATTTTAAGGTGTTACGATGACAAAAAGAGACTTTTTTAAAATAAATAAATGATATTTTACACCAAAAAAATATATTATGTCAGTTTTGGATTCCCTAAGCCCAAAATGAAGCTCCGGATGCAAAAAGGAAATATAGAGAATTATTTGTCTGTAGTGAGGAGGCCCCTGAGAACTTCAGAATATAGTTTGGAAGTTTAACTCTTAAAATGCATATCCACATCATAAATTTAATGCTGCATCTTTTTCTTTTTATGAAAAAAATGTTGTAGCTTTTTGTAGTTTTTGATTTATTTACAAAAAAACCGGTATATTATCTGATTGAAATATTTTGCAAAAGATGAGTAGAAAAAATTGGTGCATTTGAAAAAGATCTACAAATTTGTTATTATAGAAAATTCGAGTCCTCTGGGTTTGACGTTGAAAAAGTAAGGGAAAAAAATCGTAGCCTGATGAACGGCGGATCATTTTAAAGGTGAAAATGTTGTACGTTCATGAGCCGAAAAGTAATGCGGTACAAAACTTTTTGTAGCTTACAGAACTGAAAATGTAATAAAAAGTAAGGAAATTTAACCGCTTTTAAAGACAGTGAACTTTAGAGCATAGTTTTTTATTGAAAAAATAATAGGAAAAATCTGAAAAAATTCATGGTGGTACTTTGAATATTTCTGAACAGATTGCCGTTGAATAAATTGCAAAATATAAATAATTGTTCGTTTTTTGTACATCAATATGCAACTAAACTATCTTCGGTTCTACTGAAGATAATGAAGTGATTTAAATTTGAGGTAGTTACTTGGGATATTTGTAATAACTTCCAATTTGAAAAAAGTATGTGCTTTTTGTTGTCTTCGTGAAAATTGCGATATTGGAAGTCAGTTTTTTATATGGGATAGCAAGCGCCAGAAACCAGCGTGATGCCGTTTTTTCAGGGGATCGTCCTGGGTTTTCCTCACCATGCGCTACCCAAGTTGTGCCTCCGAGCCTCCCCGTGGCCCTGAACGAGGCTGAGCGAGACCCCGATGGACAGGGATGTATCCTTCGAACTTATTCCCTGTAGTAAAAATTGCTCTGTTAATGAAATATAAATATTTACTTACTTAATATTGTAACTAATGACGGAAAAATGATCGATAACGACCAATTTAAAATAAAATTGAGATTTTTGGCGAATGAACAATTAAGATTGTGAAGCATTTAAAGGGATTTTATTGGTTAAAAAAAATGTCAACCTTATGTTGCGGGGAAAATTAAAATGATTAAAAAAAAAAATAAATTGTAAAAAAATTCACCAAGATTTTAGATTATTTTCGAAAATTTCGAAAAATAATGTAGAAAATATCGAGAAAAAAATTTTAATTAAGCGCGATTACAAAATTGTACAAGAAATTTGAGCAAATCTAAGAGATTTTATCAAGTTCTGATTTAGGAGCCTTCAAAACATTTGCAAACTTTTGAAAAAGTAATCTTGAAGATTAAAGCCAATTTATTCAATTTGGCAGAATTTATTACAAGATTGAAGTAAAAATTGGAATACTTTTAAAGGAAATGCAGAAGTTTTAACAAAATTTGTGAATTAATAAAAAATTGAACAGGCCTCAAAAATTAAAATTTGTAATGTTTGCACAATAAAATTTTGAAATTGTCAAGAAAAAAATTAAAAAACGTTTTCAGACAATAAGAAAATAATATCTTAAAATTTCAGAAAATAATGTAGAAGATTTCCATAAAACAATGTTTGAAATATTTTTGAAACAGTTTCCAAAACAAGTGTTCAATTCTGCGTGATTACAAAACTTGAGAATAACTTCGAAAAAAATAAAGAGATGGTCACCAGTTTTGATTCACAAGGTTTTTCAAATTTTGAAAGATGTCAAGAGAACAATATTCATTTTAAAAGAACAACAGAAAACGTTTTAATAAATTCTGAAAGATTTGTAAAACTATCAAAAAATAATCTTAAACAATAAAAGGCATTATTAATTTTTTAGAATTTTTTACGAAATTGTAGGATAAATTTGAAAAATTTTGAATCATATTTAAAGGTTGTAGCAAAAATTTAAAACTGATATAAACATTGGAAAACCTTTAAAACAATTAAATTTTTGAAGATCTGAGAATAAAATTCTAAAATTTTTAAAAATACTTATTCAAACGTTTCATGATAATAAGAAAATTTGTCTTCACCTTCCAGGGAATGTTAATTTTTAGACAGTCGAAGAGTTACAGTTTCAACTACAAAATATCAATTTTTGAATAGAAATTGTAACTACAGAGATGAGCAAAGGGATCACTTGATAATTAAAATGACGAATCCTGAAAAAAAAACAAATTTGCAAACAAAAAGTCTAAATGATGAGTTTAGAGTAATTAAACAGTTAATTTCAAAAAAATACTTTCAATTACCAACAAATTGTACAACTCTGAAGCCATGAAAATGATTTATTTTATACATCAGTTCAATTGTGACCGCGAAAACATGAAGTTTTTTACTCAATGAATTTTCAACGCAATAACACTTAGTTAATAATAAATTTAATTTGATAATAATTAACTAATAACAAACAGATAAAATGTTAACTAAAATGAAGAATCTTAAAGAAAAATATAAAAAAACAAAGTTACCCGTAAGCACACTGTACTGATTATAATTGTTCTTAATTAAAATAATATCATTATACTTTGCATACTGCTTTCAATTCATGAATTAAAACATAAATTGAGGTTCGAGGGGCGTCACAGTTTAATGGGCACAGCACTGGTCAAAGTCTGGTGGCAAGGCTTTGGAAACACGTGGCGAGGAAAACCCAGGACGATCCCCTGGAAAAACGGCATCACGCTGGTTTCTGGCACTTGCTTTCATGAAAACAACAAAAAACACGTACTTCTTTCAAATTGGAAGTTATTAAAGATAGTCCAAGTAACTACCTCCAATTTAAATCACTTCGTTATCTTCCGTAGAACCGAAGATAGTTTAGTTGCATATTTATGTACAAAAAACGAACAATTATTTTTATTTTGCAATTTAATCAACGGCAAGTCTGTTCAGAAATATTCAAAGTACCAGCATGATTTTTTTCAGATTTTTCCTATTATTTTTTCAATAAAAAACTATGCTCCAAAGTTTACTGTCTTTAAAAGCGGTCAAATTTCCGTACTTTTTATCATATTTTCAGATCTGCAAGCCAGACAACATTTTGTACGACGTTACTTTTCAGCTCAATAACTTACAACATTTTCACCTTTAAAATGATCCATCTTTCATTAATTTACGAATTTTTTTTCCCTTACTTTTTTAACGTCGAACCCAGAGGACTCGAATTTTCTCGCCGATAGTAATTACTTTTTGATAGGATGCGTATTTTTGGCTTTAGTCATGAAAAACATAATTAACAGTAAAAAAAATCTGCCCGCTGCGTGGGCACGTGGCTTTTCAATTCTTTTTCGTCTCGTGCGTGGGGTTTCAAAAAATTTAATTTTTTAAATGTTTTTAATACTATTTTTCACGGTTAAAAGCAAAAACAGAACTATCAAAAAATTATTCATGACAAATTAAATCATTTTTACATTCTCATCAGAGAAGGTATTAGACTTCGGTCCAAATCCCCCCTCTCTCAGTTTTTGTCAAAAAAAATCCACGTTTTGAGATCCCCTAAAACCGAAAAATCGGTTTTCACAAATGTGTCTGTATGTCTGTCTATCTATGTCTGTCATTAAGCACGATAACTTTAAAAAAAATTAATCTATTAGATTGGCCTTTGGTACACTATTTTAGTGTCCTAAACTAAAGGTCAAGTTCGTTAGCCAGTAATTTTGGATAACAATTCTAAAAGTGAGCGAATTTTGAACATTTTTGAGACCACATTTTTTCATGCTTTAAAAATTTTCTGTATACTTACTCGTAGTACTTAAAAAGATTATCATAACAAATTGTTGAATATTTTCAAAAAAAATTGAAAGTTCCAGGACCGCACAAAGAATAATCTAAAATTGCATTTTTCGGTCAAACTATGCAAGATATGAAAAAAGACTCTCTAGTCAATTATTAGATGAAGAAATAGGGCACCACAACTGCGATGTAGAAAACGATGCGGTAGAAAATTCAATTAACAAAGTCTGGGTCACTGAGGTTAGGAACATAATTTAGAAGTTAAAAACGGTAAGGCTGCTCAGTAGATCAGGGATAAACTCAAGTGCGAAGGACAAGATACGTGATAAAAATGTGTTAAAGGAAGGTTCAAAAAAGTTTTCTGCAAATGTTCAGCTCAATTTAAATAGTTAATGTTTTAATTATCTGACGCAATCGATTTTATCCCGCGTAGGCTGCGGTTCGGCCGGTAAGACGTTACTACACAGCGATAGGTACGGAACTTCGTCGCAAAGGACGGGTATATACAGATAATTTTTATCTAAAACACGAAAAATCAGGACTTATTCTAAGCTAAACAAAATGGGTATTAATAATTCAGAACCATCAGTGTTAAGCTTTCGGTAGTATTGAAATCAAAAAATGTAATGAATAAACTCAAGAAATTTACTGGTCAATTTAACCACACTTTCTTTACTTAAAGCTTATGATTCTCACTTTATAACAATAGAAGATTTATTCTAAAAATGTTTTTCAAGTAAAAAACGTCACTGCATTTATGTTATGAAATTTTTTACAGCTTTTATAATACGCATTTAGATATAATTAAAAAAAAAGAAGGAAATATCATATAATATTTTAACGACTATTTTGGGTTTAAAAAAATAAGAAAGTGTATACAGGTGAAGTGAGACGAGAACACGCCGGATACAAGAAAGGAAACTTCAGATTCTTTATATTAAAGACTTATGATTGACATGTCTCGGAAGTGGCAACGTTTAAATATTTTAATCAGAAAGAAATTAAAAAAATGATTGTAAACCATGATTTTACATTTTTCATTGTATTTGAATTAAAAAATGTCTCACATACAGTAGCAGCTTGCCGAGCAGGGTGCAGCTTACACGGGGGACAATCGATCGCGCCGGCAAATAAAAAAATCAACAGTTTTTTAACTACTGTTTCAATTGAGCTAAGCATTTTTAGAAAACTTATTTGAATCTTAATGAGCAAGTTTCTCACTGACAGTTTGTGTTTGCTCTACATTTCCTCGACTCCCGGAACGATCAAAGTTGTTTGTGGACGAATTTTGCTACGCATCAGAAAAAAGTATTAACTTTATTTAAAAAAAAACATTTCAACTTTTGCGAACAACATCGGTCGCAGAAGATGGCAATGCATACTTCTTATGAATTTTACTTTAAAAAAATTAAAAAGTTTCGATTTCATCGCAACTTGAAGTGACAAAAGCGAAATATTTTAATCGGATAAAAAAATAGCATTTTTGTAAATAATGTAAAAACTATAAAAGCTACAATTTTTTATTGAAAGAAAAAGATGCGCCGTTAAGTTTACAATGTGTATATCTATTTTAAAAATTAAAATTCGAAACATTATTCTCAAGTGCTCAAGGGCCTCTCCACATAATTTTATATCTCCTTTTTACATATGGCTCCTCAATTTCTAATTTTTGTAGTTGTAAAGGCTGCAAATAAGAATGATTTTCTTAAAATTGCAGTCGTGAAGAATTACTTTTTTTCTGATAATATAGGAAATTTTATAATTTTTTCGCTTTCAGAATAAGAAGTTTCAGGGTAAATATAGTTTTTTATTCTTTCTTCGCAGGTTTTTGGCGCTGAGCGACATAGCATTGCTGGTGTACACCCTGGAGTGTCTTTATGCATTAACTTCCTTGGGTGAGAGACCTTGCACGAGCGTCGCGCGGGTTCGCGGGGCTATAGATACTCTGGTGGCACTGGTGACGGTGGAGGCGCAGAGTTATGGTCCAAAGGCGTGCATCCTGATGAGAGTCGTCGAAACAGTATCAACAATATCAACACCCGCGCCTCCAGTCTCTGGACAAAGCATCGCACCGACACCCCCTGCTACCACGCCTGTATCGACACCCACCGCCGCTTCCGTTCCGCCACCTCCGGCTCCCGCAATGGCAACCCCAACCCCACCCCCCAACCCCGCACCATCACTCAGTCCAGCACCGTCGAGACCATTAACGCCTGGTGCGACTCCTGTGAAAACAATGACGCACAGTAAGTATATTATATTATTATATTATATTATTCAATAAGAAAACGTATTATGGATTTATTACCATAATTATCGCTTCTGCAAACTGCAATCAAGTTCTCAGCTCTCTTTAATCAACTCAAATATGTTTCGTTTTTCTTTTCAGAAGTAGTTGAAGCCACAAATTCAGTTCAACAACAACACGCGCATCAACAAATCATTCAAGAGAACGAACAATTCGCTCTTGGCTGGTTGAAGGCGTCATTTGAACTCGCCCCTGGAGTACGTATCGAGCAAGAGGAACTTTATAAGAAATACCTTGGCTGCTGCACGAAAAGTGGAAGAAGGGGAGTCATCGCTCCTTTGCATTTTCCAAGATGTGTTAGGTAATTATACATATTTTTAAATATTGACGACAATGAGAAAAACGTTCTACCTAGTGTTGCCGCCGAGCTAGAAATCCCGAGAAACGAAACGAGACGGGACGAGACATACCTGTTTGTCTCGGCATTTCTCGTCTCGCTTTTTCTCGTCTCATTCTTACTCGTCTCGTGGTGTCCTTTCTCGTTTCTCTCATTAACTAGCGCTATTTGCGCGCTAGTTAATGAATAGTTAAAGTTTAAACATGATTATTATTTTATTATTTTTTGTCTATTACTGATTAATTTGATATCAAACACGACTATGTTTTGATTTTTTCACAGTAGATTATTTACACAGTAGAAATAGATTAAACTCTTTGAATTTCTTGAAATCTTTTGACTGGTGTCACGTCTACGTTAGATCTAGAAATTTGTGTAAAATCTTTTGTAATCGTTTCAAATTATAGTAAAATTGATTTTTTGGTGCAATTTTTACAGATATTTAAAAAGCCCGATCAATTTCGTGCAATCCTTTAAATAGATTAAACTTTTTGTGAATTCATTGAAATCTTTTGAATCGTGTAATGTCTATGTTACATCTAGAAATTTGTGTGAAATCTTTTGTAAGCGTTTCAAATTTAAGCAAAATTAATTTTTTGGTGAAATTTTTAGAGCCGTACTCTCAGATATGGACGTTATAAGGGTCCCAAAAGGAAAATTGTCAGTGATAATGGGTCTCCGAATTATAACAATTTTTATGTACATAAATATACAAAGATACATATATGAATATACAAATAAAGATACATGAATTTCACAGGAGTAAATTATAAAATCAACTGCGTAAGTAGTTACGCACTTACGACTTACGACTGTGCAAGTAGTTACGCACGTTCGATTTTATATATGACAAATGTATTTTATTTACCAACCGCATAAATTGGACCCCACAAAAATTTGAAATTCTACTTGAAAAAATAAAAAATGAAATTAGTGTTAAATTCTTTAAACTCTACATGACTTGAAGATATACCTATATTTCTACCTTTTCATTTCATATATTCTGTTCTTACAACGAAATGAAATATGTGAAATAATCAAAACATAGTCGTGTTTGATATGAAATTAATCAGTAATAGACAAAAAAGTATATGTAATCATGTTTAGACTTTAACTAATCTTCAAAGAATGCTAATTAGTATTAGCGCGACAGAGTGGCAAAAGAACGCTCCTGCGAGCTGCCCGCGCCACTAGCGCACATCTGTCGCATTACTCGGAAAAACCCAGGCGAGAAACGAGAAAGGAGACCACGAGACGAGTCAGAATGAGACGAGACAAACCGAGAAATAAGCTCACGAAAACGAGACGGAACCGAGTAATGAACGAGACGAAGCCAGGCTTGGTATTTCCCGTCTCGGACGGCATCACTATTTCTACGATGTAAATTGGGGATAAGATAGCGTTGCCAGAGGATTAATTTCTACATGAAGTCATGCCACAACATCAAATAATAAGTATCAAAAAACTTGCGGAAATACAATATTTTTTCAAAGTCTTCATCATGTCATGAAGAACATTTGTATAAAATGTCAGACTTTGCTGCAAATAGTATGCAAGACAAAACTGAGAAGGTTATTAAAATTAAAATAAAGAAATACTATTGAATTTTCTCGAAAATTAAACTTTTGCAAAGATTCACTATTAGAAGACGATCAACATCTTATTCATCTGAAATATATGATTTTAAAGCTGTGAATGCTTAATTTTGGCGTGTTAAAAATTTGAACCCTGGAATGGTGAGCACTTTAAATATGAAATAGAATATTTTGGAAATTTAAAGGCATTAATTAGAAATGCTTGATTCTGAAATTGTTTTATTTTGACACTGAAGTTGACAGTTTAAAGTACTCAATTTTTAAAATGTTCACTTTTTGGAAGAAGTTTTAAAATTTATTCATTTTTAGATTATGTTATTTTAAACTGTTTAATTATAAACAATTTACTTAATAATTGTTTAATTTTGAATTCAAAATGTTTTAAGTTGAGGCGCTGGATCCTAAAATAAATAGGCGTTTTAAACCGGAAGTTTAAAAAGGAGATGTACAATGATGTACAATTTCATTATATTGAATAAAATTTAATTTTCTGATATTCAATTAATGCCAAAAGTAGAAAACTGCCGAACTTACCTTATCTGGATCTGTTTAGACTTGATTCGACCATTTTTTTATTTTAATATCCCTTTTGGGAATCCCGGATCTCTATAAATTATACTAGTTTACAACAGATCATTTTAAAGACATTTGAAATGTACGACCGACAGCTGTAGCTTGGTGATAGTTCACGGTTCGTCAGATCTCGAATTTTATGCGCAGACAGGTTCGCTTAACACTCGGACGGATGAGTTAGTAATAACACAGGTCCACAAAAAAAGATTTGTCTGATCTGTGTACGTAACTAGTGTATCCTTATGTATTTAGAGACGCTGAATCCGAATCTGACCTCAGAATTGGGATTTAACGGTAAAACTTTCCCAAATCTTAAGGGAAAAGTAAAAAATGTAGAAAATTCTGTAATCTGCGAGGGTGATATTGTATAATAGCAGAATCTCTGTACTTGGCAGCTCATAAATGCACTTTTATGTATTTTGAGCCGCTGAAATGAAATTCCACGTCAGAAATTCCCCTAGGCGTCAGATTTTGTCCATAGTCTAGGAGAAAAAAATCAAGAGTATTCTGGGATCTGATAATGTAATATTTGTACGATGACAATGTAATACGAACCTTTATGTTTATTGAGTAGCTGGATTCAAATTTGACATCCAAATCCATCTACGGGGCTTCACATTTTCCCTAGCCTAGGGGAAATAATAGAACATTGAGAAAACTTGCAGTTTTATGCAGGCTATGTTGATATACACTAAAGTTGATTAAAGTTTGTGAGTAAATATAAATTCTTCATGTATCCCGGGTTGCTTAGTACACGCATAGCCTCAAAACGTCTGTACAGAGCTTCTATTTTCCCCTATTCTAGGGGAAAAAGTGGAAAATCAAAAAGTAGCCTAAGGTTTTATGCAGACTACATTTTCGTGCACAAAAGACAACAAATTTATGTCAGTTTGGACCCTGCAACTCAAAATACAAAAATTTTTTTGTATTTGTTCGTCATCTTTTGTCCACGTAAATGTAGTCTGCATGAAATCTAAGGCTACTTTTTAATTTTCCACTTTTTCCGCTAGCCTAGGGGAAAAGAGAAGCTCTCTAAAGACCTTTTGATGCTATGCTTGTACTAAGCGACACGAAATACATGAAGAATTTATATTTACTCAAAAACTTTAATCAAACTTAGTGTATATGAAAATACCCAGCGTTAAACTTAAGTTTTTTTCAATTTCCTACTACAATTTCCCCTAGGCTAGACAAAACATGATGAGCTGTAGATTGACTTTAAGGTCAAATTTGAATTCAGTTACTCATTAAACATAAACGTTCGTATCACCTTCCCATCAAACAAATATCACATTAACAGTTCCCAGAATTCTGTTGATTTTAATTTTTTCTCCTAGGCTAAGGAAAAAATCTGACGCCTATAGGAATTTATGAGGTCGGATTTAGTTTCAGCGGCTCAAAATACATAAAATTGCATTTATTAGCTACAGAGTACAGATATTCTGCTATTTTACAATTATCAGCTGCTTCGCAGATTCAAGAATTTCCTATGATTTTTACTTTTACCATAGGTCAGGGAAATTTTTTATGGTCAAATCCAAATTCTAAGGTCGGATTCGTATTCAGTGGCTCAAAATACATAAGGATACACTAGTTTCTAACACAGTTTAGACAAATTTTGTGTGGACCTGTGTAATCTAAAACAAAATCTACTTGAAATTTACCAGCAAAAGTTTTTCATTTGAACTTTCTGCGATTCAAGGTTGTATTCATTTTTCTATGCCTTAATTTGAAATGATTGAATTTTAAACTTTTTATCACTAAAGGTCTATTTTTAAATTGTGCATTTTTAATCGCTTTTAGTTTTTCGTTTTGTACTTTCGGATTTGAAATCAAAATTCTAAATATCCAGATTGAAATTCAAAAGCATGTATTTTTAAACTTAAATGGATTGAAAAGTAGCATTAGAAACAATTTTTTTTGAAAGGTTTTAATCTGTAATTCTTCCATCTGTATGGTTTACAATTTGAAATTATGTAATTGTCTTTAATTAAAGTTCATTCAATCTGATTACATTTAAAATAGCTTATTGATAAACACATGAAAATAATTTTAGTATAATAAGACGAAAATGAGGGCGAATATAAAGAAAAAATTAGGGTTGGCCAGTTTGTAGCATAAAATACTAATTATTGAATTGAATGAAAATTCTTTGTCTTTGTTGCAAAGCGTAATATATGCAGGACGCAAGCCTAAAAAGACATATTACCCGTAGTGCACACGATACTTCATGGCTTTTATGCAACAAACTTCTGTTATGGGCTTGTCGAGAACTTTCGATAGTAGCGGTCCAGGAGGGCGTCCTAGGAGTGGACTCC
>JAAAKG020167430.1:0-28073 GCA_010014905.2 Druon quercuslanigerum
GGCTCTTCCAGAGTGCGAGGCGGGAATCGAACCCGCAAGACGACAGAGTGGGTCCAAAGCCTGCGCTTTAGCCCCCATAATACCGCGGTTAACCTTTTCCTGTAGTGTTTATCTTAAGGTGTAATAATTTTTGCGTTTAGTTAAAGTTGGAGTTTTTTAAAGAAGAATTTAAAATAAAAGTTAAAAAAATAATGAATCGTACAATAAAATGAAGTCGTGGTTTGATGGAAAAATCAATACTCATCCACATAAACTAGGATGATATATAGATAGCTCACAATGTGAGTCCAATTAGTCACGGACGTGACTATGTCAACACGCGTGCTTACATTTGAATATATATCCATATGTTGCGATCCCAGAATATCTCGTGAACGTGTGCAGATAAATTAATGAAATTTGGTGATCTTATTCTCAGCACAAATAACTCAAAACTGACACAAGGATTTTTTAGTGTTAATTATATTTTGTTTCAGCAGCTTTATAATATTTTAAAACTGAGTTTTTTAAAGTAAGTTCACTAAAGTAATTTAAATTTCGTTCAAGAATGAAAAGGATTCTTCGACTCGAGACGATTGGATTGAACTATAATACTGATGCATATGATTGTCTTTTGTGATCTGCCGAAAATCATTTATAATGAATAACCAATAACTCCTTCAAAATGTTTTTAGAATCTGGAGGTGCTTTAGAATCTTGGAAGCCGCGTGTAGGAAATATTAATGAATTTAAGGGTGTGTTTTATACCCAGAAAATACGTTATAAACTAATCTAAAATAATAAATCTTAAAGTGTTTGCCCGAATGATTCTGGAAACTCCTTTTTAAACTTCTAGTTTCTTGTCATTTAATAAATTGCAATCATTTTTAACAACTTAATACTACAAATTGGTATCAACTCCCAAACAATGATTATTTAAATCATTAAGTGAAAAAGTTAAATACTTACAATCGGAGGTGGAAATATTCTCTTAAAATCCATTTTATTATGATGTTCTATAAAACTATGGGTCAAGATGACCCTCCAGTCGTCAGTAAAGCAACCCCTACACAATTGACACTCAACTTGAAAACAATCGTCACAAGTTGAACAAACTTCAGGCAAAACTACCAAATTTTTATCAGCTACTTCCATTTTGATTTCTCCCTTATCCCTGAAAAATAAATAATTAATTTTCAATCCTTTAAATCAACTTTTTTATGCAGGCCTTGTCATCGTGAATCGCCGGTAGGTTTTTTTATATTTAAATTAAAAATGTCAAAATTACATACCTTATTCTCAACGTATCGCTCTTTATTCTCCGACCAACTCCAATTAAAGCAAAAAGATTAAATATAACTTGTTCATACAACAATTGATTCGGTGGATAATGAGCAGAGGAAAGATTCGGTGACATGTTCGCCTCCATTATATAAACATTTAAATCCTCATCGAGCGTAAAATCGAATCTCATCAACTCAAAAAAATTCCTCCCGCTTCCAAATCGTTTCGTGACTTCACGTATCTGCATCTCTTTTTTCAAAACTATTTCCATTATCGCATCGAAAGCATCATCCCAAATTTTTTGTGGATCTTTTCCTATTGATCTAACGTAAGCATCGAAAGAGTCTTTCATTGAAAATCCTAATTTCGCGTAATAATTTCGCAGAGACGGCACGTTCCAAATTGGTAGATAATCATCTCCAACGACGTATTTGTCCAGGTTACTTGGATCAAAGGGGTGGTATTTTTCAGGACAAAATCTAAACAGAACATCGCCTTTGTATCCATAAACTCTTAAAGGGTCTATGGAGGTTATCACTGTGTAGATACCAATGTCAAATTTGTAACCATCGACTAGAAAAGGGCGATCGATAAACTCCTGGACGAAAGATCCTTCGGCTGTGAAATTTAAATCCTCAATTTTTTTTATTTCTATGCCACGATGAGCATTTGACTTCTGTACAAAGGATTTTTCGACATTTTCTTTAACATAAGTGAGCAGAGCTTCTTGGTTTTCAGGGATTTTGAAAGAGAGGGGAGTGTATTTTCCTTCAGTTGTTGAAAGATCTACTTTATTTGTGATGTATCCACAACCCGGAAAGTGATTGACTTTTTGGTGAGGCTTCAAGTTCGTCAGGTTCGAATTCAGAACACTGAAAGGGTAATCGTGAGCCCATAATAAGTCCCACTCTGTGGTTGTTTCTTGTTGAAAACCAAGGCGATCCAAAACTGCCAAGACGTGTTTTAAATATCCGGTGTCTAAAAATTAAAAGGTTCAATAAACAAATTTAAAATTTCTTTCCAAATACAGCTTGCAATCATTCGCTGTACAAAGTTTAAAACATTTAAATCATAATTTAAATTCTTAAAATTTGAAGCGCTTATCATTCAAATTTTATTTAATTTATATTTTAAATTTAGAAAACTTTAAATTTGAAATTAGGTTATGAAGACTGAATTTACAACTGAAATTTTTGAATTTTTCAATCAATTCATAGGATTAAAAAATATTATTTTCAGTGTCGGCCACTTATAATGATTCTCAGTATTACCATTCTAATTTTCAAATCTATCAAGTTCAAGTTTATAAAAAAAAAATTATAATTTTCTTAAAATAGTTCGAGTTTTGGGAAGTAATGAGTTGCAAGTAACGAAGTTCCTAGCAATGTTACAGTTACAGATTTGTTTACTTCAGTTGAGTAAATATTGTTTAAAGGCAATATTTATTTAAAGGATGATATTTCTTTAATCCAAAGAAATATTATTTTTGCAATAAATGTGAAAATTATTGAGTCAAATAAATGGTCTCTTGGGAGCTGAGAACCTAGTTTCTTTAAATATGTTCTTTATAGCCGAAGATATATTTCTTCATTTCAATTTAATAGATTCATTGATTTGTTAATACGTATTTAAAATAAGTAATTGAACTATGTGTGGAATCAAGTAAGTTAGGTTTCTTTATGTGAAAGAAATATTTTTTCCAGATAAATAATTATTCATCGAATTAAAAATAAATATTTATCCATTGCTAAGAACACATACAATTATTGCAATTAAATAATTACATGAATTAAACAGATTTTAAAAAAAAAATTAATCTATTTCATTCGAAGAAATTGTCGTTCGAATAAACATTATGCAAATAATTAACTAAAACAAATATATGTTCGAACGAAGAAAATAAATTTTTTAAATAAATTCACTCGCATTTCGTTGAAACCATTTTTTTAAATGTAACATATGGAGTTTACAAACTGATTTTGCAATTCCCTGAAAAATTCCCTTTTGGTTGGTTATCTAGTTCTGTACTGCCTCCCTTAATTTATTACTATTATTACACTAACGGACCCCGCACCAAATGTACAGTAAATGGCTTTTTATCAAAATTCTAAAAAAAACTGTTTTGTATTTTTAAACCTACTGAGAAAAAATTGAAAGAAAAAGCTAAAAAAAATTAACTGTTTTTTTACCAACACTTGTCAAAGTTTCAATTTTTACATTTGTTTTATTAATAGGAAAATGCTTATTTTAGTGAAATGTTTTTTTTTTTTCTCAAAAACTCTTTTATATCTTTTAGTAAAAGTTTCACATTTTGCCGATCAGACTTACCGAAACAAAAGGTTCATACTTACGCACGAGCATAAATAACTTTTTTTGTGTATACAGCATGTTTTAATCAAAACACCCCTTGCGTTTTTGTTCATTAGGGAATGCCATTTTCCGATTTTCAATGTTTAAGGGAAGCTGAAACAACCCTTAAAATTAATTCAAAGACACAGTCTTCGTATGCATGCTTCCTCTACGTATTTGAAAGCGATTTCAAACCGCAGAAGTTGGGTACAAAATCTCTAGTGATTTTAGTTACTACAAAATGCTTTATACACAAACAATAATTCATTTTTTCTAGTTCGTAGGTATGAACCTTTTGTTTCGGTAAGTCTAATCGACAAAATGTAAAACTTTTAGCAAAATCTATCAAAGAGTTAAAAAAAAAGGTTTTACTAAAATAAGCATTTTTCTATTAAAATACCATTTTTCTTAATTTTTTTATTGGAATTTTTGCCCTGCAGGTTCGAAAATACAACACATTTTTTTCGAATTTTTCACAAAAAGCCATTTACTGTACATTTGGTGCGGGTTCCTTTCTGAAAAAATTTTAATTTAAAATTTTTATGTTTCAGCTAATCATATTTTTTAAGCAATGGTGTTATTTGCGTAGGTTAATGGAATATTTTATTATTTTAAGCTGCTTTCATTTTCATATCTTTTTAAAATTTTGTAAACTATTTGAAATCTTTAAAATCCTTGAAATCTGAATTCTTTGTCAAACCAAAAAAAAGTTATGAAATCTTCGAAATATGGTGTACTGAAACCTTTTTGAAATTTGTATGAAATGATTTAAGTATTTTTGAAATATTTCTGAAATCCTTTGCACTAATTAAAAACCATTAGAATATTTTTTTTGTTTGTTTATTATCCCCTTTTTTAAATCTTTAAAATATTTTGAAAATTTAGAATCTTTGGAAATGTTCGAAATCTTTGAGGTCTGGTATACACGCCTTTTTTAAATCTTTGAAATTTTTTAATCTTCATGAAATCTTCGAAATATTTGGGAAAATTTGGCGAAATCATTGAAATCTTTTTGAATTTTTTCCTAAATATTTTTTATTCGTTGAAATCATTAAATAAAATATGCAAAATCATTTTAATATTTTGATTTTGAAATCTTTAGTAAAAATTATGTGAATTCACTTTTTTTTCTATCAACTAAATTTTAGAACATTTTCAACTTTAAAATAATTCAATTTTTAATGCCTATCTCTGGAATGGTTTACTGGAATACAGTAAATTATAATGTTTCGTCATTTCGTCATTTTTTATTATCATTTATTAATACAAATTTAAAACAATTTTATGAGTTTGAAATTTAAATTTTCTATTTTGTAAGTAATGTATCTAATTAAAAAATGTTTATTGTTAAATTGTCCCATTTTTTGCGCACAATTTTTAAAGTTTCCTTTTGAATTTTTCAAAATTTGACTAGCCTTATACAAGATTTTCCATTTAAAAAATATATATCAACATTTTTTATTTAAATGTTTTGAAACAGTTGAATTTTTTGAAACATTAAAAGCTATACATAAGATACTATTCCATTTTGAGCACTTTCAAGCTTTTCACCGATTAATGCGGAAAGGGGCTTGGAAAATTAGAAAGCTACCTAAAAAATATGTAGTTCCCGAAGCTCTTTCAGCATTTTTCAATTGTTTAGAATTTAAATTTAAAGTTATTATACAGTGAAACAGTTAAAATTGCAGTATAACCCAGTATTAAATTATTAATTCTCATTGTTTAATGCACTTGAATTATTTTTCATTCTTTACATTCTATGTATTATACCTTATTATTTTGAATTTTTTGAAATGCTTTTAAATTTCTAAAAATCCTTTTCAATTCTTTGTAAAATCATCTGAAATTAAATAATCATATTATGCTATCATCAAAATTTCCTGAATTATGTAAATTCCAAGGAATTCATGCAATTTGGAATATTTAAATAATTCAGACGAATTGAAATAAATAGAAGGAATTCAGAGATTCAAATAAATTCAGAATATTTCAGTAATTCAGAGAATTCATAACATTTCACGAATTTCCTGAATTCCCTAAGTATTCTGAATTCATTAAAAAAAATAATAACTAGAGAGCAGCACTAGTAATTTCCAAAACGTGTTTGTGTATGCCAAGTCTTGGCATGTGGAAAGCTCCGCTATTGCATCAGCTGTGCAGACCTTCTTACGAACTAGACGTCAAGTATATTTTTCAGGGATAAAAGAACTTTATGCTACCTTAAATATATTCTTTTTTAAAATATTTGACTCAAAGAAAGTTTGTACAAAACTTTTCATGCAATTAAATTTGAAGTGAGAACATGCCCCGGTTACGGGTCATTTTGTCACAAGATAAATTTCGTCATTTGTTCAATTGAAGCTGAGGGTTTACTTAGGTTTTTAACTGTGGCATATCACATTCTTCTTAAATATCAAATGTAAAAAAAACATAAAAATCTTTAAACAAAATGTGTGACTACTTGTCCCGATCGACCACACTATTAATTGAACATTGTTATTTTCCTTTTCCCTTTATAGGCTTCTAACTTTAAACAATGAAACGAACCAATTTAAAAAACCAGAAATAAAAAAAGCATTTTTGCGAGCAGCTTTACACTGCGAACTGAATATATTAACTGCGTATACTCAATGTAAAATTGTTTATACTGAAAGAGGTTTGAGTTGACGATCAAGGTCTTATTAATCAAAGAGTGCAATGTTGTAGATTACAGGAAAACGATGGTAATCTACAGCATTCCACATCTTTGAGTAAAATTGTTCAATTTTTAAATATTATTTATATTCAATTTAATTCCTTTTCATTTACTCCCACAGTAGCTACATCTAGCAAATTAGAGATTATTTTACCCTATTCTACTGTCAACCATTAATTCAATGAATCGTGAACGTAAACGCAGACTAAGCGACAAACCCTCAATTCTGTATTTTAAACGCAATATTGTTTCTTCTAGAGGTTTCACTTGAAATTTTAAAATTGCTAGTTGTAAGACTATATTTTTTTCTTAGATGAAGAAAATATCGCATTCAAAAATGCAGAATCATAAGGTTGCGTCACTTTTCTCCCACATGCACCGTTTAACCCCAGTTTACGGTGAGTAATATCGTAATTTTATTTTACAATTTGTTCTAAACAAACATGTAAGCAGTTTTTTTCGTAGTATTGCCGTAAGTTTAATCAACTAATAACATGAACGCGCCAACTATTTCAACTTAAAATTGCCCACATAACTTAAATTTTCAATGTTTTTAATTTTCAATTGTTTAGTTTCTGTCGTTGCTGTTCTATAATGTTCTATTTCAAATTTATCAATTTAAAAACTTAAATTTTATACTAATTTCCATTAAATTGTTTCATTGTTCCATACTTTTGTTACAATTAAAGATGTTTTTTATAAGGTTTCTTAATTGAAACATATTTCATTTCGAACGCTTATTAAACAGAAATCATCTAATATTTAGATATTTTCCATTCTTAAGCGTTTTAAGGCTTTAAGTTTACAATTGGTTCATTTCTGAAGGCTGACAGTGAAAAATTATTTAGTATGTATCTTAAATAGGTCAATTTAAAAAATGCTAAAAGATTGTAACTATGAATCGGTTGAATTTATTCATTTTAAGTACCTTCAAACTAAAATGAACACATAAAGAACTTACCGCTCTCCTCATTTTTCGCATAAATCCTAAAAATCGGCCTTTTTTCCTCCAAATAAATTTCTTGAACATGTAACTTACAAAAATAACTTCGATATTGAAGGGCCAACATATATAGTCCGTACAGTACTGCTGGTGTTACAACAACATAAATTGAAATTTTAAATATTACTTTCACTTTTGTGTCGAGTATTTGTTCACTGACGATACTGCCATTCTGTGAAAAATAATTTAAAAAGAATAATAATTTAACTTGTGTTTTCATTTCACATCATGTATATCCTTCTTCACCAGCTCAAAGTGACAATCGATAGTAGGAAGTAGAATAAAATAGTTTACCTTTTTACTAGCTTTGGTTTGACTTTTGTTCTCTTTAATCATTGTTGCTAATTTTGGAAAAAGTCCTAATTCTAATTAAATTTTTACTCTGTTTTAGCTTGAAAAAGTCATGTGTGATATTTCTGACGAAGCGTCGCCCAAAGGTACCGTTTTATTCATCCCCGCCACTTTCATCACGCTCCACGTGGGATAACTTGAAAACAGGTTCCATATGTTTCCTCTCTCTCGCTATCTCACTCTCTCTCTAATCCGAAGTCATCCACTAAGTTCTCATCGAGAAAGAAGGTCTGAAAACCCGGCGCTCTGAAACTCAAAACATCTCTGCTTCTTATTGATTATGTGTAACTGTATTAAAGTTGCCATTCTTTTCTTCGAAAATTTTTAATGAAAAGTGATTTAAAGCTTCAAAAATTTTCATCAAATCAAAAAAAATCCAAATTTGAAAATTAAACAATCTTTGAATTGAAGACTCTGAATAGTCTAAATGAATAAAAATAAAATATTAGAATATTAGCTCTTTGGCTTAAAATTTTTTGGATTTAATTCAATTTCAGAATTTCTAATTCTTTTTTATTTAAATAAAATTCGAAAAAAAATTGTTTCTGATGATAAATTACTTTAAAGCCAGCCATTACTTTAAAGCCAGCTTTTGGGACGGCTACCTCCTATCTTTTCAAACAATTTGAGGTCGTTGTAATTTATAAACCTTAAAATGTACTGCTTACAATTTTAGGTACTTCAAAAATAGAAATGGCTTCTTGGAAAGAGTCCAGTTTAGCATTGCTTAAAATTTATAGCTTAAAGAATTTTAAGACGTGCTGAAAATTCATTTTAAAACACTTTGGTTTTTGAAATATCGAAATAAAAAATTTTTAAAAGTGTTTTACATACTTAAAATAATTTTAGTATAAAATACCTAAAATTGTGACTGATTAAATGAGACATACATGTAAATTTATACATGAACATTTTTTATTTAAAATATGACTAGAACTAGTAATTTCCATATAAACTCATATTTTTCTTTAAAGATATTGGCCACATTAATGAAGGATTTGAAAGAAATAAAAAATCATGAAAAGTGATTTATACAGTAAATTTTATTACTTACGTAGCTTCACAGAGTTCTCGTAATAAAATATCTTTCTCGCAGAATCTAAGATTCTATAAGTTGAAAAAAAAGTTTTACATACAAGCTTATGAGAGATGAGTGAAGTATACAAATGTATATTGGCTTTTAAATAGACTCTTGTTTAATTCTTGGTGTCAACTCCAAAATTCATACTTTTAAATCCTACTTGAACACAAAATGAAAAAAAAACTGTTCTGCTGCCGTAGTATCGTATCATCTTTGTACAGTACTTTAAATACGAAGGATGGATAAAAGTCAGTAAGTAATATGTATTCGCATCGATGGGGGAAATACATCAAATAATATTGACGACAGATCCAAGATAAATTGGAAAAAATTAAACATTCAAAAAGACCTACATATTTCATACTTTCCCAGTGGGTCTTTTTGCATAAATTTTACGAGTCAGTCGAACATCGACCACTATATTTGAGAAAAAAGCATTAAGTTTCGTAAAAATCTAAAGAATAAGATGCTATTTTCAATTTAAAAAATGGAACACCGAATTTAGTACATACCTTGTCAAGCAAAGCGAAATCGTGTTCTAAATTTTTGGCAACTGTATTGTTGGTTTATTTATGAAAATAATATTATCACTGATTTACACTTTAATATTATGATTTATGAGAATAGTAGCTTTCTGAGACGAACGCAGAATTTGTACAGACCTTAGTGGAAGAACGAAACTTCATCTACGTATCGCTCTTCCATAATTTTATCGTTTTGTCACCCTCTAAAGCTGCGGAAGCGATTATGTTGTCTGTCGGATGACAAGTTGTGCAGAGCACCACGTCTGAAATTAAAAAATGAGAATCAAAGAAACATAATAAGAGCATTTAGGATAAACATAAAACAAAAAAATTTCTGTTCGATTAAAAATTAGGGTTATCTAATTCAGTTTCTTGCCAAATTTTTAGAAGCGTCTACGAGACCTATGATTTTACATTCCCGGGTACTGTCGGGATTCCTCACTTTCTGGTAACTGGTAAATTACTGGTACTGGTAAATTAATTTTTTTCTCAATACCGAAAAAAAATAATATAGTGTTGTGCTTAATAAGCCAAAGTTGAAGGCAAAAATGTCTATTTTATAAAAAAATATTGCAGAAAAAGTTATATTTCAATGTTATTGAAAAATTGGAATAACTGTGGAAATAATAATTATTTTTTAATGTTCCTGGACTCATTTTGAAGGTAAGTCTCCATAGAATTTTTCTAAATAATTAAGGTGTGCTTATCCTTTTTTTCTATATTTTGCCTTAATGTGAAACTTTTTCAAAAACCTTGCAGAATTTCAAAAATTTGTCAATACTTACAAACTTTAAAAAAAGTATTTATCATATTTTAATAAATTTTTGTAAGATTTATAGAAATATCAAGAGTTTAATTTTTTTTTGCATCATGTGGCGAGTACAATAATTATTTGAAATTTCGCGAGCTCTTTGTTCTAAGTTCAACCCTAGTCTCGAACTAGGGGAAAAAATCTAAAAATATCTGAACAATTTAGCATAGCCCTATCGAGACTTAACTTCAAAATGAGCCAAAGAAATTTAAGAATTGGTTATTATTTCCAGATTTATTCCACCCTTTCTGAAATATAAAAAGTTGACGTTTCTTTGTAATATTTTTTAAATGAAATTGACATCTTCCCTTCAACTGGGGCTTAACAGACGTATAATTTTATTACATTTTCGTGTCATAATGAAGAAAAAAGGTCACATTAATATCATAAAAATTAAGCCACTGTAGCAACAGCTCTAAAAATATTCGTGTAGATAATGTTCACCAGTACTATACTTCCTTTTGACATTTCCGTGTCCTAGCTCAGAATTTAAATTCATTTGTAAAATTCCCTGTTCCTGATCATAAACATAACTGTTTTCAAAAATTCCTCATTCCAAGTAAAAATTATCATTCTTTTGCGAAATTCACTGTTCCAAATTAGAATTCTTTTGGATTATTTCATGCTCCAGATCTGAATTGGACTTTCGTTTCGAAAATTCTTTGATCAAATTCATAATTCCATATAATTTCTTCAAAAAATTTCCTATTCCAAAAATATCGTTTTTTTTTTAAATTTACAGTTCAAATTCAGAATTACAAATATCTCCCCCTACGAAATATATTCCTTTTAGTAAAATAGAACGAAAAATTCCGATCACTGAATTAAAATTCCGGCCATTTTGCAGTGAAATAAATTCCCCGGTCAGGTAGACATCCTGATTTTGGTCTGCAATTTGGATGTTAAGAGACTGAAAAGCACAGTTACAAAATTGAGTGCTTTATAAAAATGAGAATGGGCAAAAATTACCTGTATGGCCTTGTAATTTTTGTACGATTTCTTTCGTTTGGAGATTCCAGATATACACCATATTGTCCTCTGACCCCGAAACTATCCACTGAAGTTCAAAAGTAAAATTAATACTTCTGTAATGTACGAAAGCATAATAATGGAAATAGAATCTAACCTTTCCACCAGTGACGGAGAAATTGGCGAATATGCAATATTTTTCATTTCGATGGCCTGTATAGGTTTTGAGACATTTTCCTTTACTATAATCCCACAATTTCAAGGTGTTATCAAGTGTGGCGGCTAGGATGTATTTTCCATTTGGTGAAAACTTGACAAACGAGACGGGCGGATTATCATCATCTATCAGGGTTTTTAAACATTGACCCGAGGCGGTGTCCCATATTCGACTGAATTTGAAAGACATTTAATACCATTGCGATTATTTTAATACTTTTTTTTGCACTCAAAATATTGTTCAACTCACCACAAACCATCGTAACTGCTAGATACAATTAGGGAACCATCTCGATTGAAATGTACAGCACTTACAGGATCGGAATGTGCTGGTAATGTTTTCAAGCACTTTCCAGTCCTTACGTCCCATATTCTAACGCTTTCGTCGAACTGAGAAGATAAATTTATATATTAATTCAGTGCATTCCTTTATAGAACTGAAATTATTGATTAACTTTACTCATTTTGCTATACTTACCGAGCCCGAAACTATGAGATTTGATTGTGGATTAAAATTACAACAAAATACGTAATTCGTGTGGCCTTTTAGTGTCTTTAGACATTTGCCCTGAAAAAAATAAACAACTAGAGTTTGGATCACAAACTTGCAGTTAACTTTAAGAATTTATTTCTATTATGCACTGAGTTTACTTAAATAATTCAACTTACGGAACTTAGTTCCCAAATTCGGAGTGTTTTATCGTCTGATGCGGATACTAAAAGTCTACTATCGCTAGACCAAGCTACATCAGAGATTCCTAGCTTATGTCCCGAAATGGTTTTCTCAAATTTTCCATCATAGGAGCCCCAAATTTTTATGAGTTTGTCAGCCGCTGTTTCAAAAAAGATTGAAGTCCTTGAATAAGGTGCATTGGAAACGAAGCTCATAAGAAATACTCTAATGACGCACAATGGGGCAAAAATGACTTTCTATGTTCAAAATAACTTACAGTCCACAAATATTGATCAACTTCAACGAAAAAAAAAATTCAAGAAGCTGTACAAATTAAAAAAAAAGCTATAAAAATTTTAAATACAATTTTTAAATAAGCAAATATGATGAAATATTGACAATTTATTCTTTTTGACGTTCCCGGTGCTCGGCAATAATATTAAAATTGCTATAATCTTCTGAATTCATAGATTTTCATTACTCAAAGATAATCCATCATGATACAATACACAAATAAAAAAAAGTATTAAAAAATTATTTGTTCAAATCATGTTTAGTATAATTTTAAGTTGTTTTAAGTAATATTGCAAGAAGTTTGGATCAAAACAATATTATAATGTAGAAAGTTTGTCTTAAGTTATTCTTGTTAATATGATAAACAAATTGTCTTTTTCATTGGAAACTTTACGATGATTCCAGAAACATTCATAATTGGTTGATGAATTTCATGTTTTTGAAACAAATTTAATTGAAAAATGCATTATAAAATGTTTATTTTCATTGTGGCAAAATAGTGTAATAATCTACTCGATCCTAAAGCTGCAGCCTTAGTAAAAGAATGAAAATGCTAAGAAACTAAAACTAAAAGGACTGAGATCGAAAAAACTGACTTTTTTAACGACGTATACCCGTATCATGCATTTCTTATTAAATGTGTTAGAAGAAGACATAACATTATTCAACTAGTTACGAATTTTACTGAAATTATCGTTAAGTTACCAAATAAAAGGATTGAATTTGAACACGAGTTTCTTCGTCGACAAATGCCCGAATAATGTATTTGTTAATTAAATTTGTTAAAAATATCATAAAATTGATGAATTAATCATGAACGTTGCTGAAATTATCATGAAGTTCCCACTTAAAGGACTGACATCGAAAACAACGGATTTTTCCGTCGATAGATGCTCGAATAATCCTTTTTTTGTATTAAATTTGTTTTAAAAAAATCATAATTTATGAACAAATTCTAAATTTTGCTGAACTTGTCATGAGGTTCCTAATTTTATAGAACTGACAAAGAAAACACGAATTTTTCGGTCGACAAATAACTGACTAATGCATTTGTTTATTAAATTCTTTTATAATATTGAAAAGAATGATCTTAAGAGAAATTTTCCTCATTATAATATTGTTTTTAACGAATAATTTCCTTATACAATTTTTTGTTTGTTTATTGTACCATGATGGAATATATTTATTTGATGTAAATCTATAGATGATCAAAACAATTTCCCCATTATTAACGAGCACCGGGAACATCATATAGAAACAAAATTTCAATTTTTTCAAGCTATTTATTTATTTAAAAAATTAAAAAACTAAATAAAAAAGCAGGTTCGGCAACTTTCTTTATAATTTTATCAGCTTTTTCAAAAAATGTCCCAATCAGGCAATAGTTGTGGGCTGTACCTTATTTTGAACCAAAAAAGTAATTTTTTTCCACTCTGCGACGGTTAGAATTAACCGGATAACCTATTAAAAATGAGCCTTTACTCATTCAGATTATACATATTAATATGTTTTTAAATCCGTTGAAAATATTATTAAATGTTTCGTTAAGTGAGCCCTAGCTGAAGTAACTTCGCATTGTGTATATTGAATTATCACTTGAGGAAGACAAAAATATAAATGATTAATTTGATATTTTACAAATGTGTTTTTTAGGATTTTAACTTTCCATTGAGCGATTAAATATTGAAAAATCTTCACGGCTTCATAAAATAATAATTTTTTCCTCAATTATGCTGTGTTAATAATAAATTACAGAACCGTCGAATCACAATGGGGTAATTTATTTTAAATTTAGCATGCAGGCACAAAGAAAATTATTATTTCAAGAACCCGTGAATTTTTGCAACGTTTAATGGCTCAATTGAAAGGTAAAATTCTAAAAAATACTTTTGTCATGCATCAAATTATTGAATTAACTTTCATAGCTCCTGCCAAGAGTTGATGCTTAAATACAATAATTCTTAGAAACCGCAATATTACTTTGGTCTTTCTAACCTGCTTATTCAATACTCAGAAAGCTAAATTACTTGAAATAGTACTCATTTATAGCAAAATTTAATAAGCTTTCCAAGGGTTTAAAAATACAGCTTTATCTGTATTCTGGACACCACAGTTATCTGCGGAAGTCAAGGATAATTTTTAATAGGTCATCCGGCTAGTGGTCTGACACTAACCATCGGTAGTGTAATATTGTTTTGATAGTAACAATAATTCATAATTTTAGATATACACTTACACGAACTTGCTAACCATTCTCCATTCGGACTGAATTTAACAGAAGAAACTGCCTTAGTATGCCCAGCCAGTGTAAATTTCAGAGCGTAATTTGGTTTCTGAAAATTGCACATCAAATTTTCATCCTCGAAGTTTTATTAAAAACTTTAAATAGATTTCTCATTAAATAGTAATATAAAAATTGCCAAGCTCTTCTTTAATATTATTAACTAACCATTTTTCACTTTAGAAGAAAAAGTATTAAATGTTTTTAAGGAATTTTAATTTGAAAATAGAATTTCCTTGCTCTGCCTTTTTTAAATTTATTTAAAAGCTCATTGTCGCCTTCATTTACAAATGGAAAGGACAAAAGGACAAACATTCAGAATTTAAACATATTTAATTTTCAAATTGCATACGAAAGCTTCCAGATATAATTATTTGAAATTTAAGCTATCCAGAGTTAAGCAAATTTCAAGTACTTATTCAATTCTGAAAATGAACAGATTCAAGTTGTTACAGCCGTTATGACCATCGAAACTGAACTTCAATTTAATTTTGTTGCTTTTGTATTACCAAAGTATTAAAATAACTATTTTCAACCCTGCGATTAATTGTGCATTTCTTTAACCTTTATATTATTGTCGAAAAACTAACACTATATTTGAATAAAACATTGAAGAGTTTAACACTTTAAGTAGAGACTACGAGCAACAGAATATCAAATAGGCAATTAAAAATTTAACTCACAGCAGCAGAACTTCCTTTCGTTCCGCTAGTTGGGGTACTCGAAGAATTATTAAGAGAGGCTTGATGCCCCGGACTAGGTCCTAAAGGTACCATTTTCAACTTCTTGTGCTTCAAACCTTCAAAATTGAAACTTTCCACACGCCGCTTCCTGAATGCGGCTGCAAGCTTTTAGGTTATGTTAGAACCGCAACTTTTCGCCGGAACGTCCCTTGGAAAAAATGCACTCAAAATTCCCAAAAAGGATTCAGTGCACAATTGCTTTTACATTCAAATTAATTTTTAGTTATTTCGAACTCCACAACGTCTTCTGAACATAAAAATATTTTCATTTTTGGGTCGTAAATCCAAACACTGTCAATTTGATCACAGCAAGCCTTCAATCAGCCGCCGGATTAATTCCCTATTTTTTGTCACTTATTTATTTTTCGTTGTTGAATTTAGAGTTAAAATATGCACAATATATAACTGATTTATTTGTAACACATTCGTATTATTCAAGGGAGGGAACACGATGTAAACCGAGAGCGGCGATAGCCATCTTGTTTGATTTTAGTTCTTGTTTCCGCTTCGAGAGGTCGAAGATTATTTGTTTTTTAAAGAGATTTCAATAAATCATCATCTGTCAAAAAAATCTTGTTTTTAAATTATTGGTACGAATGTTATGTCAGAAAATAAAATACCATCTGAAGAGTTAAAAAAATGTATTCATTGTCCGTATTTCAAATATGGCGCGAGGTTGACAGATTAACAAGACCATTTGACTAGTCAACTAAACATCGCAATTAAAGATTTTATTTTTAGTAAATACAATTTATTCATGACTCTGATAAAAAATGTACCCTTAACATGAATTTCTCTATACAAAAATTGAGAATATTCGCAATATAGGGAAGAATAAAAATTATAGAAAACAATTGCAGTTTAAATTTAGCGCTTCCCTTGTCTCTTTTCCTGTTTCTGCGCAAAACCAATGCGCAAGGAGCTTGAAGTTCATGGCGTTTCCGGTTCTTTAGGTCTTCTGACTTTTTCACGGTAAGACGGTAAAGGATAATTTTCCTATAAAATGGGTTTCCAAAACATTTGGTATTCGCATCCCCGAAAATACGGACAAGGATCTAGATCCTGGTAAGTGTTTAGACTTTTTAAATTGACAAAAAATAATTTTTTCTGCCTTATTGATGAAGAACGACCCTCGTGCGTTGACCGCATGATGACAATATTTTTTATATTTATTTAGCCACTAATATTAGAATGTACAATGTCTCGCTTTTAAATAATAAATTTAAATTGAATTAATGTTTTTGTTTAGACTGTATTTGATAAAATTATTATTGAAACAGAAATAATCGAAACCTGGAGTACATAACCTATAAACACCTGACGCGTGATCCACGTGAAATATCTGGCATTTTTGGTTCGAGAAAATTAGATTTAATTTTAAAATCGTTTTTAAATTAAATAGTCTATTATTTTCTAGTGTATTTTCAAGGAGGAAATGTGTTCACGCAACGAAAAAAATACGGCTGTTTGTACCAAAATTTCCATTTGAATTTGTATAATATTAAATATTCTTATAATAGCTTCTTCCTGAAAAGTGCACTTTCAATTTAAAATATTTAAAGTTTTAGTGATATTTTTTTTTTAATATAATAGTTTTTTCATTACATTTATGTTATAACTCTTTAAATTTTAAATTTCTACGTCTGCACTTGTATGTTTTATTTTGAATTTTTACATTATGTGATTGGTCCCATGAGTAGGATTTATTATAATAAAGTAAAATAAAATGAGAAATTAGAATTTGGAACTAGTCTATATTTTGTAAGGCTTTAATGAAAAACTGTGCAAAAATTAAAGAAAATCCGGAAATTTTCCTTGATTATGTTTTTGAGGCGTGAAGTGCATTTAATTTCCTTATAATTTATAACGTTTTATGATCTCTTTGCGCTACTTATAATACTTTTTATTATCTTAAATTTAAAATTTTAACAATTCTTAAAAAATAACAAAGTATATTTTTAAAATAAATTGTTATAGTGCAATCGAGAAAATCACGCATCTCGCAACCCACTATGCATTGAATGTATGCTTCTGTCACAAGAGGGACCTTATATTTATACGCGGGAATTGCGTTGGCCCTTTTATTCCACCGTGGCAGTTTTGAAAGAATTGAGTCTTAAGTTGCTCCCCTTCGTATATTTCAAATTTTTAATTAGGCATTTGTGAAGAGTTATATTTTGCAACATTGAAGCTTTGCAGTTTAATGTAAAATTTCTTCAAAACATTAAAAAAATTAAACTTCAATTTTCCAGTTTTTGTTGCTTTCGTTTTAAAGATTGTCTACCTTGGTAGGCATCAATTTAAATTCAATTTTTACTGATGGGAAATACAATTTATTTAACTTAAAGTTTCAAAGCTGAGTCCGTCATACTTTTTTTCGTGTTTTTTTTTAAATTTTAATTAAATTCAAGATTCTGACATAATTTTTTTATTTCAGCCGAGCCTGTGCTAACAGACATGGTCTGATTCGTAAATATGGATTGAATATCTGCAGACAGTGCTTCAGAGAATACGCCGCCGATATTGGTTTCAAGAAGGTAAAGCCTCACAATTTAATTTGATTTCAAGTAACTAAGATATTAAGAATGATGCGCTAATAGTTTAAATTAAAACTTAACGTTTTATACACTACAAGACTTTTTCGTTTCGCTCACCTCACACAAATGCATGTCGCAGTTTCAAGCAACTTGTTATTAAACTAAATTTTTTGAAATCAAGAATTCGGCATTTTAAATTAAAATGTACTTTTTTCAGAGCATTGAACTGGCAATAAATAAAAGATTAATGAAGGTCATCATGTGATTTATTGTATAATTGTAGATTATGAATGTCATAATTCACCGAATATTTCGTCGGTCAAAATTCTGAAACCCTTTTTTTCTTATTTATTTTCCAGCTGGACTAAACGCCGGACAAAAGCTGAGCTGATTTTTATGAAATAAACAGAACTACATTCTTAATAATCGTGTCTTTTATTTTTTATGTGCAACATAAGTACAACTCTTAAGAGTGACTGATCTGTATATAGCAAAAAATCAGTAAAATGGCTTTGAAAATCAGCAGCAGGAGTTTCTTTATGTAGAAACTAAGTGCCTTCCTAATTATAAGTGAAATCCAGAATCAATTTAGTGTAATTTTTTCATCCTCGCATGAATCTCTAAAACAATTATAATATATTAGTATCAGATAAATAAATGCTTCTCGAAATAACTTGTATTGATACAATTACATTTGTTGCCTGAGCTGCTAGGGCAAATATCGATTTTTTAGGCGGTCTGCAAAATTTGTTGAGACCTTCCTGGCAGCATAGATTCGGAAAACATTCTATTGAGCGATTGCAGGGCTGAGAAAGTAAAACTAAAATATTTTCTGGTGGAGCTTGACATTGCATGAATTCGATCAAAGTCATCAAGGCTGAAATTAAAAGATTTATTATTATTTGTATTTTTTACAAGAACAGTATTTATTCATAAATTTATGTAGAAATTTGTGTTTTTTTTTTAAATGATGACAAAGTACTAACATTGATACGGCGAATTGCAAATTTTATAACTTTTTGTTTAAATTAATAAATTTCACTATAAAATCCTATGAACAATTTACCCTTATTATAGGTAATTAAACAAAAAAGACTACTAATTTACTCAAGCGTATATTTTCTTAAGATTTAATCGAACTGTGTGCTCACAAATCTTTGTAGAAATTCGTAACTTTATACAAAATTCACTTTTGCTTTCTTGTAATATTTCATCATTTTTTTATAAACTTTATTTTTGATACAAAATCATAATTATTCATTAAAATCGACATTTTCATAGAACGTACTTTTTCGTAAAAAAAAATTCCTCAAGCCTTTGTATGTATTATTAATTTTATAAGAAATAGTTTGCGAATGAGATGAAATTGAATAGAATTTACTGGAGTGTTGTAAAAAGATGACCTGGAAAAGTAATTGAATTTTGTAACCGTACTTCTGTAGCAGCCCGGTTGAAGAAGTACTCGATATCAACTTGAATTTTATTAAACAGGCTTATTAAAATATTGTAATAATTTACATGCGTGGGTCCTTCGAAACGGCAATTCCACCCAATTTGGAACAGCAGTTCTACAATATAATTGTTGGTCCCTTTTATCGGGACAGCAGATTCGTCTGCCTTGTTCACAATCTGCGTCGGTAGTACAGCGAGTTATTGGGAGTAATTCTGGAATTGGTTGTTTTGGGCACCGTCGACTGAAACCATTGAGAGCTAAGTAAAGAGAAAAATAAAATAAGTTTATTATTTATGCTTTACGGAATTGATTGCTACCAAATATTAAATTCGAACTTGAATAAAAGATATTTCAAATTTAAATGCTTGTGTACTTAAAAGCTTCACTTTTTTCATTAATAATTGTTTTAAGTATGGAGACTTCTATTTTTGAAGTTTCACCATTGAGAGGTTGAAAAAGTTTGATACTACAAATTTGGAACTTGTCAATTTGAGTTTTGTATTGTTCTTTAAGATTATTTCTATAATAAATTCATTTTTTGTACAGATTTCAATTTTATTAAATTTTAATGCTTTTAAAAAATTAAAGCTTTCAATGTCGATTTTACCTAATGTATAAAAGTTCAAAACGATTTCTTTCAAAATTATCAAATTTCGATGCTTATATTTAAAACTACAAAGAATTCCAACTTAAAGCTTCCACTTTCAAACTCGAAACATTTGGAATATTTTAATATTAAAAGTTCTAATAGCTATAAATATGAATATTAAACATTGAAAAGTAAGGGATGATGAAAAGAAAAAAAGGAGTTTTTTATTTGTTTATTTTGAATGAAGATATTAATGTTGTAAAACTTTGAATTTTTGGGATATTAAATTGTTAGAGATTGTACTTAAATTACGTAACCGCTTAATGGGGGAGGGGGGGTACCCTAAAATATTTCGTTACGGTTTATTACAAGGGGGGTTTATTATCGGGAATTTTCTGAGACCAGGAAAAACCTGGAAACGACCAGAAGTTTATTTCTTGACCGGGAATTTTACAAATTTTCAGAAGAAAAATCTGTCGTAGTTCGATTTCAACCATTTAAAATAAATTAGTGGAATTGATTTCATTCAGTTTACAATGCGCTGTTCAAAAATCTTTAACTTTTAAAATTCGTCATTTCAGAGTTTTATTTTTAAGCGTATATTTATTATTTAAAGAATTGTAAATAACAGTCTTGAAGACATACACAATTTTTAAAATAGATCTGTACCTTAAGTATTAAAAACTGAACAATAATTTTTTTGATAAAACGATTCTAAATTTGTGCAAAGTTTAAGAATTTCCAGATTGTTACTGTTTCAATTCGAAAGTTCAATTCAGTTTAAATGATTCACTTTTTTATCCATTTAATTTGAAATTTTGTGATTGAGAAAAAGAATAATTATTTAATATTTACCAATATTTGACTATTAATTTAATAGGACTAAATTGAAGTCAAATATTTAAAAGTAAGCAATTTGAAACTTAATTGTTTGACATAGAAAACTTTGAATGGTTTAAATTTCGAAAATCTGTTAAACTTTTAACATTACAATTTTTATTGTTCCATTTAAAAAAATGTTTAATTTGTAAGCGAAATGGTTGTATTTTTATGAATAAATTATAATTGAACACTTATTATTTGTAGAATAAATGTGAGTAAATTTAAGAGATATTTAGAAGTTTTGAAGAGATTAAAAATTAAAACTGATATCAAGTAATTTAAATGAACTGTGTGAAGATGTTTTCAGAACTTCTACACGTATTTTAATATGAATAGAATTTTTCCTACAATTTTCAGAAAATCCTGCAAATTAAAAAAAAATCCTTGAATCTCCCAGGGCCTTTTTTGACAATTTTGGAAGTCTCTAAAAATCTTTTTAAATATTCTGTTAAAATAATTTTTCAAAATGAATAATGAATATTAAAAAAGGTTTTTATTATTTTTGAGCCTTTCGCATTTCTTAAAGAGCTTCCAAATTTTTTGTTTGAAATCTACAAAAATCTACATTTTGTTTTAAATTAGGTTGCGGCTATTTTCACGGAAATTTCGGTACGAATACTTGAATTTGGTCGGTAAAACAATTGGTTTAAATTATTTGATATAATTTCAAGTTCTAAATCAATTTTGAATCTTTTTCAAATTTCTAAATATCTCTTAGAATTAGTCTTCATTTTTTATGCAAATAATAAGTGTTCAATTGTTATTTATAAATCCAAATTTTAGCAAAATTTTTGTTTTAACTCGCAGGATTTTCTAGAAGTTGTAGGACAAATTTAATTAATTAAAAAAGTTGTTTAGAAGTTATAAAAAAAAATTCAAAAATAATTTTAAATTTGAAAAAATTTGAAACAATTTCTAGATTCCTCAAGATTTTGAAATAAAATTTTAAAGCTTTTAGAGGATGCTTAAACTATTTAAAATGAAAATAATTTAACTTCTAATTTAATAACTCAAAAGTAAATTTTTTTAGAGTTTTCATGTTTCTAGCCTAAAAGAACGTGAACTAATTTTTAAAACTTCATTGATTGATTCTTTAATTTAGACTATTGAAAATGCTTATATTTTTGGACTTATTTTTTTGGAACTTCATCTAATCATTTGAACTATAATTTATGAATGTTCAAAATTCTGAATTTTGCGATACAACATTTTTAAATTGACAAACATTTCAACTTCAATTGTAAAAGTTTAAAATTCAAGAGTTCCACTTTGAATGCTTTATTGTTTTTTTGTATTGCTTTAAATGGAAAAATGTTTAGAATAGAGTTAGATTTTTAAAATTTTTATGTAAGTTTTTTACCATGTCTGATTAGAAAAATCGTATCTCTTATTTCTAGATGGCAGCACTCTCTGCTAATTTACAAATCACCTTTCATCGACTCTCCTGACTCCTGGTTCGAGAGTCCACGCCACAACCTTTTCTAAGCAGAAACAAAGTATCAGACGTCCAAAGGAGTACAAAAAAGTCCGATTTATGGTGAGAACTAATAGAATTGTTTGACACGCTTTTTCGCAGCAAAAATGTTATCATTATGCTCCAACAATAAATAAAACTCGTGAAACCAGTTACAGTTTTCGAGCGCAAAAAGTGATGGGTGAACGTCGTTTTACTTTTAAAACCACCATTTTCTATGAGTTCTGTCGATTTGTAAATGGAAAACAAATTTTTTAAAATATTATTTTAAAATAAATTATGCATAAATTGGGTAACGGAACCCAATAACGGGGATGAAACATTCGTCGAGGAAACAATTGATTTCTTCTCAATATCTTATTTTGTTTAGAAAAAGCCATTAAATGAATCGCAGTTAAGCTTATGAATACAAAAATTAAGTTAACATGTAAAAGTTCTGGAAATAGAAAGAATCTTCGACCTGGGACAATAAGATCCCCGTCTGTAATTGGCTCCAATACCTATTACCTATAGAACAATTTTGTTTGCTCACAATTCTTTGTTATGAATCAATTTTTTAATTTTGTATTTCATATTCTAAATGCAAAGAAAGTAAGGTAAAGAAATATATGAATATCAATATATAAAATATATAAATATATATAATTATTTTTACTTGTTCGTTTCAATATTTTATTTCGAATATCTCGCAACTAAATTTCTGTATTGGGGTCATTCACAAAATACGCGATACATTTTTTAGGAAATTCCCCCCCCCCCCCCGCCATTCCTGTTGCTTTTTCCATTGCACTTAACACTGAGAATGATACTTTGAAATACACCCCCCCATCCGTATCACGTACTTTATGAATGACCCCATTTTATTTTTATTTGAAGAATGCCGTAATGAGATTTTGCTCCAGATTGCTTTCGAGCGACTCTAAATACATTGCTTGGTGACGTGGCTAAATTGTGCTGTATTTAGTCTTGCGTAATTTTGAAGTAGCGAACTTCAATGTAGCGTAATGCTTGGGAAAGGTGCGGGCGAGGGTCATTGAATCTGATGTTCATCGATACAAACTTTCTATCTGTACTTCTTAGTTCTTGCTTATCGTACAAGTGCAATGCGGTATTTGCCCTCAAATAGAAGAGAGTGAACAGGCTGACTGAAATTCTTTGTTAGAAAAGGTCTTAAAAAACAGTATCGAAAGTTTTCATCTGGCAATTTAAAACTTGTCAGGGAATCTTCGAAAAACTAAAGTGGTGGTTGAAAATTCACCAATTTGGTTAAAAATACTCATGTTTTTATTAAAAATTCGTGTTTTTGGATGTAACATTCAATTTCTTTGGTAAAAATTGCATTTTTTGTTTGAAAATGACAGATGTTGGTTGAAAATTAATCTGTTTTCGTTGAGGATTGAACTGTTTTGTTGAAAATTTGTCTTTCGTTCGAATTAAACTGTATCCAGAAAAAAGTTGTTGAATCAACGAAATTCTAGTATTGATATACGGTCAAAGAAACATTTTTTTTGATTTAAAGAAATTTTTGTCAATTTTTTAATTCGACTTAAAGAAATATTTCGGTAATTTAAACGGAAAATTTCTTTAAATTAAAGAAATATTTCGTTTCTTCAAATCCAATATTTCATTGAATTAACGAAATATTGGATTGCTTCAAATAGAAAATTTCTTTAAATTAAAAAAACATACTTTTTTATTTGATCTGTACATTTCTTTAAATTAAATAAAGGTTTTGGTTGAAAAAAGAGAACAGGTTAGTTTAAAATAAATAAACATTTTCTTTGAATCCAATAATGAATTATAAATAAATTGGCTTCCTCGTGAAGCCAATAATTCCATTTAATCTAAAACGATAATAAATCTAATTAAATACAAGCAAAACGCAAAAAAAATTCGTTTTTCTTCGCATGGGAATATTTTTGAATAATCTGATTCGACAACTCGAGTTTCAAGAAACTTGCATTTTCTATTTGTTCACCTGAGAAAAAAAGTATATTTTAATATTTTTTGTGTGTAAATAAATTTTATTCTTTCCTAATTTGCAATTCTTGCACATGAGGTCAGGATTTAAATTATTACCAAGAGGCGTCCGTCTTCACAAAAATTTGACAACACGTGTTCCGCAAAATGCAGTAACGTAATGTAATCAAACTGATTTGTTCTGTCCAACCTCGTGGCACATGAGTAATGTGGATTAAAAAAGTCTTTCTTTGGTTGAAACAAATAATTCGCTTATTTCAAATTACTGACTAAAGAAATTATTTCTTTGATTGTTCCTAGTAACTGTTTTTATCAAAATTATTTTGTATTTAATCAAGAAAATCATTTAAACCAATAATTTCTTTAAATGGAAGAAAGTACGTGACGTCATTTATTAAAATGAAATAAATTTTATTTTAATGTAAAAATATTTGTATGTTGAATCAAAAGTACTTAGTCTAAAAAAGTTTTTTTTTAATTTAAAAATAACTTTTTTCTGGGTGTGTTTTTGGTTTAAAATTAAATTTTTGTTGTTGAAAACTTAATCTTCTTCAGTTAAAAATTCAACTATTTGGTTAAAATTAATTTTTTTGGTTGAAATGTTAACTATTATGTTGAAAATTCCGTTAAAAATTCAAATATTTGGTTAAGAACTAATTCCCTTTGATAAAAATTTATCTATGGTGGTAGAGAATTAATCTTCTTAGTTGGATTTCTCTTTTTGGTTAAAAATTTATTTCTTTGGTTAAAAATTTACCTATTTTTTTAAAAATTTATTTTTCTTCATGAAAATTTAACTATTCTATTTTTGGTTAAAATGGTATTTTTTAGTTAAAACTTAATGTATTGTTTTGAAATTAGTAACTTTTTGGTTTAAAAATTAGTGTATTTTTTTCGAAAGTTTAACGCTTTTGTTAATAATTCATATTTTTGGACTGAGAACTTAAGTGTTTTACAGGAAATTGGGCTTGAATGTTTTTTCTTTATTGACTGAAAAATCTTTCTTAGTTGAAAATTAGTCGGCTTTGGTTGAGGATTCAACTAATTTGTAGAATAATCGTATTTTTGTTTTAATTCAACTGTTTTGATTGAAATTTAACATACTTTTTGTTGGAAATTTTGAATTATTGCACTTCTTGTTGAGAATTCGCTTTAGATGAACTTCCGAAAAGGGTGTTTGTCCGATGTTTTTCGGGCTCCCTATACTTATGTATTTTGACGCGCTGATTACGAATATGATGTGAAAATTGGCGCAAATTTTATTTTCATAATGAAATCATGAAAAAGCCATAAAAATCATGGTTTTTGCGTTTATTTCAGCTAAAAGGCAAAATTTCCAAAAATTGTTTCAGACAAAAGTTTTAGATCGCATTAAAATACACATTTTTTTAAAAGAATTTTTTTCTACGAGTGATACTTTCTGAGAAAAATAGAGATACATCGATTTCCGGCTATTTCTGTGATCAGTCGTTGGCACGTATTTTTTTAAAGGGTGAGTAGGAAAAGTGGTTCGAAGCGTGACCGATCACTCTTTTATGGCGAAGGCGAGCTGGAAAAGAGTTTACAGCGTCTTTGTACCATCAGTATAAATTGGCGCAAATTTTATTTTCATAGTGAAACCATTAAAAAACATAAAAAATCATGTTTTTTTACGTTTATCTCGGGTAAAATGCAAAATTTCAAAAAATGTTCTGTATGAGTGAGTGAGTAAAGTGAGTGAGAAAATTGGCGCAAATTTGATTTTCATGGTGAAATCATAAAAAAAAACATAAAAATCATAGTTTATTGGGTTTATCTCGGATAATATGCAAATTAAAAAAAATGAAATACAAGTTGTAGATCATATCGAAATACACATCTTTTGTTAAAAAACATTGTTCTGCGAGTGATAGTTTCCCAGAAAATCAGAGATATAAAACCATGATTTTTATGGGTTTTTAATGATTTCATGATGAAAATCAAATTTGCGCGAATTTTCACTATCATATTCGTAATCAGCGCGTCAAAATACATAAGTATACGGAGCCTGAATAAAATTAGACATACACCCTCTACGGAAGTTCACCCTTAATTTTTTATCGACTATTCAACGCTGGTTGAAAATTTTGTTGAGAACTCAACTATTTATTTTAAAAGTCATGTATTTTACGTATGCCTTACGTCTACGCAAGACAGGCGGATGACCCCTATCAATATCCTGTACGATACACAAAAGGTCTTTAAAATAAATTTAGAATACCTAAAAGAAAAATTTAGAACGGTCAGGGAATTTAGAAATTGGAATTTTTTAGAAACTCAGATTTTGAAACTAAATTTTCTTATCAATGTTTAATTAGGACCTGTAGCAATTTAAAGATGTACAGATGTGCATACTTATTTTCGGAATTGCTAAGTTTGTATAATCTGAAATAAAATGAAACTTGCAATTGTTGAATTTTATAGACTTGAGAAATTATATTTGCTTTCTTGAATAGCTTGCTTGACTGTAAATAATTTTAAATGTTTGAAATTTCAATAGTTTAGTTCAAAATGGTTGTAATAATTGTCATATACAAGAATTAAAAATTAAATAAACAATTTTTCAGTACGAAAATCGTTCAAGTTTGAAGGCAACAAACTAAAAAAAGAACTGTTCAATATTTGTGGCGTTTGAAAGTTACGAGGAAATGGCCGGAATTGTGTTTCTGATATTTGAATCTTTACCTTGAATGGATCAAAACTAATTACAAGTCTTCGTGCACTTAAAATATTTTATACCTATTTTTTCATAACTTACATAACAGCGCAAAAACGAAAAGAATAGAATCAATTAAAGCTTTTGATCAAAGAGAATTTTATTTAAAACATATAACGTTTTATCTCTAGTGCACATCTTATGAAAATACAATTATTCTGTCGTTGTTATATAGGTGCTAAAGTTTTTACAAGTGCAAACTTTGAAGGCTGAGATATGATATGGGTGTTTGGGACTTATCAGAAAAAAATATTTGAATAAGCGTTAAGGAAATTGTCGGTAAATGCGCATAAGCGATGAGGCGATCTGAGTCACTAGATCTGAATATACATGCGATGGAGTGGGAACTTATTACGAAAAAAAACATAAAAAAAAGGTTTTTTTTTGTTAAGTACTACGTAATTAATTATCCTAATAATACAGAAGATGTAGAATTTTTCAAATGTGGATTTTAGATATAATTACTGTATATATAGAATGGAAATGCTATATGCAATACCAGACTTCACACTCTTCCCTTTTTGACTGAAAATGTCTCTTCTTTTTTTTTTTTAGTAAAAACTTCGACTATTTGGTTGACAATTCATGTTTTTGTTAAAAATTATTCTGTATTGGTCAACAAATAATCTTCTAGGTTGAAAATTAATGTTTGTCAATAAAAACTCATCTATTTTAATAAAAATTGATCTCTTTTTATTATAATTTTATACTTTTCAGTTAAAAATGACAACTTTTTAGTTGAAAAATCGTCTTTTTTGGTTTAAATATAAACTACACTGGAAATCCCATTCGCTCGCGCTGAACGCAAACATTCAGGGTCGCACGAACGACTTCTGTTGGATTTGGAAGCATGACGTGACATGATGCAATTGATGCGGTGAGAAGGCGGCCCTCTCGCTATTTGTCACGCTTGACTGAGCAAATCCTCCCTTTCGGCGCCGCAGCTCCTCTCGTCCCGAAACCGCGGAGGCATCAATTCAGACCAGAATTCACGTTTATTGGTTCAAAATTCAACATCTTGGTTAAAAAATGTTCTATATGGTTGAAATTGCCATATTTTTATTTGAAAGTTTGGAATTTAAAACGTTTTATATTGATTTATTATTATTATTATTATTACACCATTAAGCCGTTTCCCTTTCGGGGTAGGCGTGACTCACTCGGTAGGGAG
>JAAAKG020167441.1:0-54406 GCA_010014905.2 Druon quercuslanigerum
CTTTGCTAACGAATCGCAATTTTTCTGTATTTTTTTTTCAACGATTTTCGCAAATGTTCCGCTGAGTCCCTTTAGCCCTTTGACTGGTACTTTATTTTCAAAAACCGGCTCGAAGGACCCTTAAATACTTCGTTTAAATCCCTTATAAAGTCGGAGTTATCTATTCCACTCAAAGGAGTATACTGTACTAGGGTGGTCTAAATTCATATATGTTCAAAATTTATTTTTAATTTTGTTCATCGACCCCCCCCCCCCCCCCCCTCAAATATTTTTGTTTGTGGAAAGAAAAATTCTCTTTTTTTCAAAATGTCAACATTAACCTGGGCTTTTGAAATATCCATCGGATTTTTAATGAGAAAACCTTAATTTTCGGAAAAAGAGATAAAAGGAGTAACTGATATTAACTATTTGTAAATTTAAGTTGAGTCACTTCTTAAGGAATGTTCAAGGAATAATTTCCACCTGATAAATTTTTATTTTTACCAGCCCAGCACCATTGTATTGTGCCCTGGAAATGCAACAAATGTAAAATAGCAGTTTTCGGAAAAATTCAAATTGAAGGCTGATTTTTTTTCATTTTTTTTAATTGATTTTTTTAACATGAATTACTTTTATTCGATAAGTGAAAAGTTTCCAAGTATATTGCAACTAATTTTCAATTCTTGAAATAATAACTATTTGTTCAAAAAAAAATTTTCCGGTAAATCGTGAAAAGTTACTATTTTTCGAGATAAATTATATAGTTGATACATGCTTAAAGAGTTTCTATATTATTCAGATTAATTTACCCCTGTTTTCATGCAAAATATTCTGAATACCTTTTTGAATATTAAAAAAAAATTTTGGCACTTACAAAGTTTCTAGCGACAAAAATCAATTACGTAAAAAATCGCGAAGACCCAGAAATCAAAATTGTAAATATAGCGTATTTGTAATTTCGATTTCTGGGTCTTGGCGACTTTTTTCCAAGTTCCTTTTTGTCACTGAAAATTTGTCGAAATTCGCAAAAACTTTAAAAATCGTAATTTTTGAAATTTATACACTGTACCGTTAAAAAGGTATTTAATCTAATTTAATTTTTCTTTAATTTAAAAGATTAATTTAGAGTTTTGAAGATTTCAACAAATTTTGAATAATAATCTGGGGATACTAAAATATTGTTTTTTAATTTTACAAGATTTTAAAACTTTTTAAGACAATTGAATAATTTAAACATTTATTCAGAAGCCTTAGAAGTTTTGAAAAGATCGACAAAAATAAACTTTTTCAAAATTTTAAAAGGCTTTAGGAGATTAAAAAAAACCTTAAGATTCATAGGAAAATATTGAATGATTTTTCCTTTCTAAAAATGATTATTAAGAAAAAATATGTTAAAGCTTTAGAAATATTTTCAATAAACTTTAAGGTTTAAAGATTTTAAAACATTTAAAACAAAATGTAAATTTGTATACTTGTTCATTTTTTAAATCTTTTTTTAAAGAAAAACCGAAAAAGTTTTTTAAAATGTGGAAGAAAATCTCGCAGATTTTAAGGCAATTTAATAAATTTTTAATAGAATAATTTTCTAAGTGTCAACATTTTAGAGATATCAAAATTTGAGAAATAATTCGAGTCAGTTTAAAAGATCTTCAAAAATTAATTTCTTTTAGTAAAAATTTAATTTTTCTAAATGTTAGTGCTTGGCCGAAAATTATTCTTTTTTACTTGAGGATTGAACTTTTTTTTTAAATTTCACTTTTTGAATTAAATCAACTCTTTCTGATTTAAAACAATAATCTTTTTGTACAAATGAGAGCAATGACGCTTTAGTTCAGATTTCTTGGTTGGAAATGTTAATATTTTGTTTGAAATTCGTCTTTTTTTGGAAAATAAATTAATTTTTCTTGATTAGAAATTTTTTTGTTCAGAATTCAACTATTTTGTCAAACATTAGTCTTCTGGGATGAATTTAACTATTTTTTTTTTTAATCAAAACCTTTTTTGATTAAAATATCAACTTTTCTCATTGAGAATTCATCGTTCCTGGTTAAGAATTTCACTACTTGATTAATAATTGAAATACATTGTAAACAAAATTTCTGTTAAAAGATGCAACTGTTTCGTGGAAAATTAATATATTATTGATTTAAAATTAAGATCCTTTTTGATTAAAAATTTAACTTTTGTGTTGAAATTTGGATTTCACATTCTTGAAATCTTCAAACATCTTTTTTAATTTCCTTAAAAAAATTATTACCTTTTTAAGAAATAAAGAAATAATCGTAAAAAATAAAATATTAGGAAGAAATTTATATTTATATTAAAAATAGTTTTTCCCATGAAATCGAAAAATTAAATAAGTGTATTACGCGCGATCAATGATGCTGTTTGTTTAAAAAATCAGAATAAAATAACAAATTATTTTAAAATTCTAATTCTAATTATGGTGTTTTTCAGGCTGCAGAATCGATGGACTTCGTTGATATGGAAATTATCCCCAGCATTTCAGAGAAAGTGGCCTCAAAATCTCAGCCAATAGACTATCCTCCAGAGGATCAAATTCCTCACAGTGCATCATCCACCTTTTCCGAAATTTCATCGCAATGAGGCATTCGAGAATTCCAATCTCAGGGAATTCCAATCACGAACTTCTTCCTACTTTTCAACAAACGTGTTAAATAACTCATTCCCTCAACTAAACTCTGAGATCTTCTTACTGAATCTTCAAAGACTGGTTACATCTTCACATCGTAGAATTAAAAAAATATTATTTAAAAATTAAAATGCTTTGAATCGTAAAATAATTAATTGCACAAGGGACCGTTCAAAAACTACTTCATGCTATTTTGGAAACTTTTCCTATTCATCTCCTTTAAATCAAAATTTATTTATTTTATTAATTTTTTTAATTAAATGCAAAATATACAAAAATCATATTTTAACAGACTTCACAGCCCAAAATTCTAACTTTCAAAACAGGGAAATTATTATTTTATATAAAATTAATTAAAGAAAATTAATGTTCTACCAAAAGAGCAAACTTTTCAACAAAAGAGTTGACTTTTAAACCTGAAGAAATGGATTTTTAACCAGAAAATATGATTTTTCAAACAGACAATTGAGTATTCAACAAAAAATAAAAATTATTTTAGACCTAGCAATTGCATTTACCACGACATTACTTTACAAAAAAATTAATTTTCAACGAGATGAATTCAACTAAACAAGGCGAATTTTTAACAAAACTGCTGAATATTTAACAAAAATGATCGATTTTCAACAAAATATATTAATTTTCTATCAATACGTTGAATTTTCAAACGAATAGTCGAATTTTGATTTTAATAGTTTAAGTTTACATCAAGCAGTTTATTTATGTTGCAAAATAGTTAAATTTTCCAGAAAAAAGTGAACTTAAAATCCAATAATTCAATTTTCAACTCAAAAATATATAAATTTACGAACACGCAGTTAAATTTAACCAAAAAGGGGGATATTTTAACAAAAGAGTTTATTCTCAAAGAAACAGTCGAATTTTCTACTTAAATTGTTAAATTTTCAATCCAAAAAGTAGAATTTTAACCGATGTAATCCAATAAAATTTAATAAAAAAAGTAAATTATCATCCCAATAATAAAAATTTTGAACCAAAAATATTAATTCTAAACCAAGAATAGTTTTATTTTCAACAAAAGGGATAAGTTTTCAACTAAAAGAATGAATTTTCAACAGGATTAGTTACATTTTTGGTTTAAAAAATTAATCTTCAATCCAAAAAGATATCAGCCGGTAGGCTCGAAATTAAACGTTTATCTATCTATCTACCCATAAATGCTTAACTATTTGAATTTTCTACGAAAATAAGAAAATTTTAAACCAAAATGACGAATTATTAAAAAGCAGTTAAATTTTCAAGCCAAAAAGATGAATTTTTTGCAAGACGGTTGAATCTTCAACAAAAAAGTCAATTTTTAACAACAACAAAATAATTAACACTTGAAAAAATTAATTTTTAATTAAAAAAATCTTCAACAAAACAGTTAAAATTTCATTCAAAAATATGAATCTTCAGCTAATACAATGAATTTGCAAGAAGTTTAACTTTCTACCTTCTTTTTAAATTTTAAATCAAGAACATTAATTTTCTACCAAAAAACGCTAATGTAAAACAAAATAAATAAATTTTGTAGCAAAAAATTGAATTTTCTACTAAAGAGGATCCATTTTCAATAAAAAATGGAAGAATTAAATTTTTAATTGAGAAAACTAATTTTTTGAACCAATTATGAAAAAAAATACAGTGGTAGAATTTTCAATTAAAAATAATTGACATTTAACGAAAAATACTTGGATTTTTTTATTGAGTTTTATTAATAAGGTTCGCATTTTAGCAAAAAAAATGAGAAAAAGGTAAAGTTTTTTTAAAAAAGCAAAAAAGGGAGAAATAGGAGAATAGGTGTGAAGTCTGTACTTAGATGCTTTACTTAAAAAGTAAAATCACTGATTTTAATTTTTTTAAGCATTTAAAAAAATTTTTATTCATAATTATATTTTCCGTGTGTGATGTCACAAAGCCAGTTAACCCCCCTTCCCTACCCCATGATAGTATGACGTGTTTCTTGAAGGGCCCCAAGAGACAAAGTTGCAAAATTTTTAAAACCGATCTAACGTTAAATAACTTTTCAAAAATTACAAAGCTTTTATTCAAATCGAAACTAACGTTCCACTAATAATTTTTTTTAATTCTTCTAGAAATATCAAATTTTTTAAAAATTAGTACGAATTTAGAAATATTTCGTATATTCTCTTTCGATTCGTTTGATAAAACACTCTTCAAGCGAAGTTATTAATCCGACAATGGCTTCTGTCCAGTGCCCATTCAAAACCAATCTCTACGTATCTGCTCTTTCGTTCTTTTAATTTTTTTTTTTTTTTTGTTAAAAATGTTGGACACGGAGATGAACAAAAACGCTTTTTCCAATATGCAGTACGAGTTCTCCAGTCAGTGGGCTTCCCTAGTCCTCTCGCACTAAAAAAAATTCATTGACAGAATTGAGGTATTGATTACTACTCTCCGAAAATTGAATAAAGCCTTGAAAGCTTTCAATGATCCCAATATTATTTCCTCCAGGGTTGCTTTCTGCACGTAATTTATTATCAATCAGTAACTTTCAGGTTTCAATTCGAATCCTTATATCGGAACCACAATATTTACATATCATTCATTAATTTTTGTTGGGACGTAAATAGGCTTGAAGATTGGGATATAATTTATAATTGAGAAACAAGAAGCTGAAGCTAAGATGAATTATTATTTTATAAACCGAACGGGACAAGAGAGACTTTATTGATGAGTGCATTCTTCCGGTGCTCGTCTTTGGCTCGCCCTCTTGTCTGCGGCTCGTAAGGGAGCAAGTACGAGCCACAGACGAGTTGGCGAGTCGAAGACGAGTACTGAAAGCGTACACACGGTAATACAGTCCCTCTTCTTCATGATTCATACGATATCTTTATATAATGAATTCATGAATTTGACCGTGTTTTTCATGCCTGATTTAAAAAAAATTAATCAGAATTTTCTTTACGAGTTTTTTTTATGGCTAACTTAGAAAATTAATCAAATGCAATACTTTTATTTACTACTAGAGGGTGGCCGCAAAGCTTTATTTTCAGAATTCCCTGACATTTCAATGATTCTTTCCTGACTAATTTTTAATTTTTGTCAATTTTTTTATATTTAAAGACCAAAAATCTTATATTGTAATATTTTTAATATAGATTCTTTTACAAATGGAATATAACGATTGTAAATTTAAATTCGGTCAGTTGCAATCTTTTATTTTCAAATCTGCTACTGCCTGATTTACCTTTAAAAAAAAATCACATATTGTATTGAATTTGAACGATATAAAAATAAACTCACAAGACTCTAGAATATGAAAACATTCATTTAATTCACAAAATTTGCAATCAGTTTCAAAAATCGAAGGGAATTCAAAAGAATTTAGTGAAATGCCTTAAAATTTAAGGTGGTTTCAAAAGACTTCGGAAGGAAAAAAATAATATATAGAGAAAATAATAAATAAGCATTGAAGAAGAATTTTTTAAGAATTCAGGATAAATTAATAGGAATTCATAGTGAATTCCAAATAAATTTAAATAAATTGTAAACAATATTTGCAATTCTCTGCGAATCCTTGAAGTGTGCGAAACTGTTGCTTTTTGTGAATATAATATTAAAAAACCAATAAAATATTATAAAGTCCCGCAGAATTCTATAAAATCTGATATTTTCTAAAATTCTGGAATGAAAATACCTCCAGAGCTTTTAAAATTTTTAAAAATCTTGGAAATCTTTTTAAATTCTTTGGAGTCTTTAAAAATACTTTTAAATCTTATAGGTTCTGTAAAATTGCTATTTTTCAATTTCTTACCATCAGGAAAATTCTTATTATATCTTGGAAATCCTTTAAGATGTTAACGACCCCTTCAAATTATTGACATCAATAAAAAATTCCTCTATATCTTTTAAAACATCCTTAATTATTTAAAATTCTTGAAATTCTAAGAAAATCAATTAAAATATTAGAAAATCTTTCAAATCCATTCAAATATTCTAAAATTCCGTGTAATTATAGAAAATCTGATAATATTTTTTAAAATTTCGAAAAATTTATTAAAACACATCAGACTTTTAAAAAAACTTAAAATTCTTTAAAATCATTAATATCCTTGAAAATCTTTTGAAATGATTTTAGTCTCTTGAAGGCACCTTGGAATCTTTAAAAATCCCCTTAATATTCCAGACCCTTTGGAATACTTTAAAATTTTTATATGAATTAAAAATTTCTTAGAATCTTTTAAAATTCTGAAATCCCTTGAAGCTTTTAGAAGCTCTTGAAAAATTCCTTAAATAATTTAGTTTACCCTATAATATTTAAAATAATTTAAAATATCAAAAAATTACTAAAATCAATTAAAAGTCGCTTAAAATCTTTTAAAATTCCTTAAAATATATAAACTTTTTAAGGTTTAAAACGTTTTGTAAACACATTAAATATTTTTAATTTATTGAAATCTCTTAAAAATTTTTAAGGATGTTTAAAATTCCTTGGACATTTTAATAATCCCCTAACTTATTTAAAAAAATTGAAAATTCCTTGGACCCTTTCAAATCATTAAAATTATTTTATTTTAATTTTAAAATTCTGTCTTTAAAAATACCTTGAAATATTTGAAAATCTTTAAAATCCTACAAAATCTCTTTATTCTTTAAAACCACATAAAAATGTGTTTGAATTCCTTAAAATCGTAAAAATCCTTGTAAATTAATTTTAAAAATTTTAATTCAAAACAGCGCTCTGGAATATTAAAAAAAAAACCCTAAAATTTCTTAAAGCACTATATAAGGCTCTTAAAAATGTATTGGATGTTTGAAAAATACTCTAAAATCTTTTGAAAAAATTTCAGAATGCCTTCAAATTATTGAAATTGGTTCAAAATTCCTTCGGGTCTTTTTAAATACTCTAAAATATTTTAAATCCTTTAAGATCTCTCAAAATCCTCTGAAGTCTTTCGAAATTCTTTAAAATTCTATAAAGCTTCTCAAAGTGCATTAGCTGTTTAAAAAAACCCTAAAATCTTTAAAATTTTAAACTTTAGAATACTCAAAAATATTGTAAATACTTAAAAAATTTTGAAATCCCCTAAAATTTTTAAAACTCCTGAAAATTCCTTGTAATTTTTTAATATACCTTAAAATCTTCAAAATACTCTTAAACTGTCCGGATATATATAAGAATATATTAATATACTAAGAATACCCTAAGATATTTAAAATCCTTTAAAATCTTTTAAAATTTTTTAGAACTCTTTAAAATTCGTTAGAAATGTTGAAAATACCTTCAAATCTTTTAAGATCTTTACGATCCGTTCAAATTATTGAAATCAATAAAAAATTCCTTCATACCTTTTAAAACATCCTCAATTTTTTTAAATTCTTTAAATTCTGAGAAAAATAATTAAAATATTAGAAAATCTTTCAAATCCACTCAAATATTATTAAATTCTGTGCAATTATAGAAAATCTGAAAATATTTTCTAAAATCTCGAAAAATTTATTAAAATACAACAGACTTTTAAAAAAACTTAAAATTCTTTAAAATCATTAAAATCCTTGAAAATCTTTTAAAATGATTTTAGTCTCTTTGAAGCGCTTAGGAATCTTTAAACATCTCCTAAATATTTCATACCCTTTGGAATACTTTTAAATTTGTATATAAATTAAAAATTTCTTAGAATCTTTTAAAATTCTGAAATCCCTTGAAGATTTTAGAAGCTCTTGAGAATTTCCCTAAATAATTTAGTTTACCCTATAATATTTAGTATAATTTGGAATCTCAATAAATTACTGAAATCAAATTAAAGTTGCATAAAATCTTTTAAAATTCCTTAAAATATATAAACTTTTTAAGGTTTAAAACTTTTTGTAAACCCATTAAATATTTTTAATTTATTGAAATCTCTTGAAAGTTTTAAAGGATGTTTAAAATTTCTTGGACATTTTAATAATGCCCTAACATCTACTAAATTTTTGGAACTCTTTTCAAATTATTCATAAAAAATTGAAAATTCCTTGGAATATTTTCAAATATTAAAATTCTATCTTTGAAAATACCTTCAAATATTTGAAAATTTTTATAATCCTACAAAATCTCTTTATTCTTTAAAACGACCTAAAATGTGTTTGAAATCCCTTAAAATCTTCAAAATCCTTGTTAATTAATTAACAATTTTTAAATTCAAAACAACTCTCTGGAATATTTGAAAATACCCTAAAAATTCTAAAGTCTTTTGAATTCATTAAAAATCCTTTAAATTCTTATGTAATCCTTTAAACCACTATAAAGCTCTTGAAAATGTCTTGGATGTTTGAAAAATACTCCTAAATCTTTTGAAAAATTTTCAGAAGGCCTTCAAATTATTAAAATCGATTTAAAATTAAAGTACTTAAATAATTTATTTTACCCTATAATATTTAAAATAATTTTAAATCTCATTAAATTACTGAAATCAATTAAAAGTTGCTTAAATTTTTTTAAAATTCCTTAAAATATATAAAATTTTTAAGTTTTAAAACTTTTTGTAAGCCCATTAAATATTTTACATTTATTGAAATCTCTTGAATTTTGTTAAGAATGTTTAAAATTCCTTGGAATTTTTAATAATGTCCTAACATCTGCCACATTCTTGGAATTCCTTTCAAATTATTTTAAGCAAGTTTGCAAGTTTTTGAAATCCTACAAAATCTCTTTATTCTTTAAAACGACATAAAAAAATTAATTGACAATTTTTAAATTTAAAAAACCCGCGGGAATATTTGAAAACACCCTAAAAATTCTCAAGTCCTTTGAATTCATTAAAAATCCTTTAAAGTGTTTTGTAATCCTTTAAACCACTATAAAGCTCTTCAAAATGTTTTGAATGTTTAAAAAATGGTCTAAAATCTTTTGAAAAAATTTCAGAGTGCCTTCAAAGTATTGAAATCGATTTAAAATTCCTTCAGGTCTTTTTAAATACCCTAAAATATTTTAAATTCTTTGAAATCTTTCACAATCCTCTGAAGTCTTTTGAAATTCTTTAAAATTCTATTAAGCTTCTCAAAATGCATTAGCTGTTAAAAAAAACCCTAAAATCTTTAAAATTTTAAACTTTAGAGTACTCAAAAATATTGTAAATACTTTACAATCTTTTAAATTTCCTAAAATTTTTAAAAGTCCTTAAAATTCCTTGTAATTTTTTAATATACCTTTAAACTTTCAAAATACTCGCAAACTGTCCGGATTATTACAGAAATTCCCTGACTTTTTAAATTGTTTTTAAAATCCTTGAATTTGCCCTGATTTCGAGGTTTTCTCTGATCTGTGGCCACCCTGCAATTACTTTGTTTGAAATACCTTTGGTGAATATTTTACTCAAGTGATCTGATTTTTTTCCGAGGATATTATTCCCTCTATTATCGTATTTTCAGTAAATACAGAAGCTCAAAAGTGAGTAAAGAAAATTTGACGTCAGAAGAAATCAATAGGTAACTTGATTCATACAACAGTATCAATGTCTGATGCCATTATAAAGCTATCCGCCGCCCGGAAGCCACATTTCACATGGTATCTTCCACATCCCAGTCGCCACAGCAAATACAAACCCGATTCGCACAAAAACGTTTCCACGATCAGAAAAAAATATTTACCCTCATCTCTACACTCCCGACTGATGGCCAACATTTTATTTAAAACAAAAAAGTAAAAAGGAGAGATTTTCTGATGTCTCAATTTCCCCAAATTGACCAAATTGGTTTTTTTCTTCTATTGTTTACATTAATACATTAGTCAGGCCTCGAAATGCTCTTCCTTTTCCACTTATTGAGGGTGGACACTGGAACAGGAAAACAGGAATTTTTAATTACGGGAAAAACCCGGAATTTTGTTTTAAAAAAAACAGGAAAGTTTATGAAATAATTGCTTTTATTTTAAGAGCAGCAAACAAAAAAGGCACTCGATTTAAGAAAAGAAAAATGTAGATATTTTCTGATGTCTCTATTTCCCCAAATCGTCCAGTTTTTTATTTTTTATTTTCTATATTCATACATTAGTCAGGCTTCGAAATTTCCTTCTTTTTTCAATATTTGAGGGTGAATGGGAAACCAGGTTTTTTTTTATTTAAAAAAAACTATATTTAATGAAATAATAATTAGTTCTAATTTTAACAGCAGTACAAGAAAAAGACACTTTATTTAAGAAAAACCAGCGAACCTTAGAGATTTTCTGATGTCTCAAATTCCCAAAATTGTCCCATTTTTTCGATTGTTTGCATTAAAACATTATTCATGCCTCGAAACGCCCTTTTTTATCTTTTTGATATTTTTTGAGGATGGGCACCAGAACGGGAAATCGGGAATTTTTTAATTTCGAAAAGCCGCAAAATAACCAAATATTTTTTTAAATCAAGAAAAAAAATTTAAAGTTTATAAAATTTAAAAAAAGCAAACCGTAGAGATTTTCTGATGTACAAATTTCCCTAAATTGTTCAATTTGGGTTTTTAGATTGTTTATATTAATACATAAGTTATGTTCCAAATTCCTCTCTTTTATTTAAAAGTTGAACTAACTGGTTGCAAATTCAACTGTTTAGTAGTAAAAACTTTTTTTTTTAATTTAACTATTTAGTTGAAACTTTATGTTTACTGGTTGAAAAAGATATTTCTTTGTTGCAAATTTACGTTATCAGGTTGGTCATTTAACTGTCTTTAAAAAACTTTTTTTATGTTTTGGAAATTCCAATATTTGAATAAAAATTTAACTTTTTAATTTATCTTTTTTGGTCGGAAATTCATTTTACTTAATGAAAATTCATCTAGTTTATTAAAATTCGTTTTTTTTAATGTCTCGGAATATTTTTAAATATCCTTAAATAGTTCAGATCCTTTTAAATCTATTTTTAAAATTATTAAAAATACTTGATAATTATTTAAACATTCAAATGCCCTTTGAATCCTTTATAATACCCTAAAATATGCCAAAATCCTTCAAATCATTTTAAATTTTCTTCAAAATTTTTCAAACTCTTCAAAATTCCTTGCAATGTTTAAAGATACCCTAAAATCATTCAAATTCTTATAAACTCCTTAAAATTAATTAAATCAATTAAAAATGCATTAGAACAATTTTAAATATTCTAAAATCTTTAACTATTCCAGTTAAAGATTCATAATTTTAGTTGAAATTTCGATGTTTTTTTTTAAATTTATTTTTCTAACTGAAAATTTAACTTACATTTTTTATTAAAAAGTGATCTTAGTTAAAAATGTTACTATTTGATTAAAAATATATCCTTCTTAGTTGAAAATTTATCTTTTTAGTATAAAAATTAATCTGATTCGTTGAGCACTCATCTTTTTGGTTGAAAATTGAATTATTTGGTTAAAAATAAATCCATTTTCTGAAAAAGTTAATCTTCTTAAATAAATTTTTATCTTATTGGTTGAAAATTCATCTTTCGTCATGAAAAATTATAGCGTTTCTTAAAAGTTCATATTTTTGATTGAAAAATAAACTATTTTGTTAAAAATTCATTTAGTTTTTTGAAAATAAATTTTTTTAATTGAAGATATTACTGCTACAGTTAAAGATTCACTTTTTTCGTTAAGATTTTAAAATAATTTTTAGTTTAAAAAGTAGATAGTGTGTTCAAATTTTTTTTTAAAATTAATCTTCTTGGTTGAAAGTTCAACTTTTTTATTTGGAAAGCTAACAATTTTATTATGAATTCATATAACTTGATGAAAGTTTATTATTTGAGTTCAAAATTCATCTATTTGGTTGAATATTTCACTATTTGATTAAAATTTAGATATTCGGTTCAAAATGAACTATTTTGTTCAAAATGCATCTATTTCATTAGAAATTAAATTTTTAACTGAAGTTTTCACTATTACAGTTGAAAATTCGTATTTTTCTGTTTACAAGTTATTTTGTCGCTTAAAATTTAACTTTCATTTTTTTAAATATTTTTATTTGAAAATTTAACTGTTTGGTTGAAAATTGAACTATTTGATTAAAAATTAATCCATTTTCTGAAAAAGTTAATCTTTTTAAATAAACATTTATCTTATTGGTTGAAAATTCATCTTTCTTCATGAAAAATTATGGCGTTTCTGAAAAGTTCATATTTTTGATTGACAAATAAACTATTTTGTTCAAAATTCATTTAGTTTTTTGAAAATAAATTTTTTTAACTAAAGATATTACTGCTGCAGTTGAATATTCATCTTTTTCGTTAAGATTTTTCTTAAAGCAATTTTCTTAACAGAAAATTTAAATTCCAGTTTTTAAAATCATTTTTAGTTTAAAAAGTAGATAGTGTGTTGAAAATTATTATTATTTTTTTTTAAATTAATCTTCTGGGTTGAATATTTCACTATTTGATTAAAATTTTGATAAATAAAAAAAAATAAAAAACTGCTTTTTAACTGCTTTTTTTTATTAAATTATTTTATTAATTATTAAAATTCGTATATTTATTAATTATTTTTTACTGCTTTTTAACTGCTTTAATTTGAAATTGAGTTTTGATTAATTCAAATGAAAAAAATCTTTAGTTTTTACAGATTTCACTTTGTCATTTTAATAATCGGGACAATTTTTTTTAAACCGAGCCACTCTCATTTTAAAATAAAAATAAATTTAGATATTCGGTTCGGAATTTTAAAATTCGTATTTTTTCTGTTTAAAAGTCATTTTTTAGCATAAAATTTAACTTTCATTTTTCCAAATGTTGTTTTTTCTAATTTAACTGTTTGGTTAAAAATTGATCGCTTTCAGCTAAAAATTCATGTATTGTGTTGAAAACTCGTGTTTTTGTTTTTAAAAAAATGAACGTCCTTCGATGAGAACTCATCTTTTTGGTTGAGAATTGGTGAAAATTTGTTGAAAAATGAACTAATTGGTTAATATTAATCTATTTTTGTAGACAATTTTTGTTTTGTTTTAAATTTAACTATCTGATAGAAAATTCAACTGTTTTATAAAAAACTTCGTTTTCTTCAATTGAAAATCCAACTATTATTTCGAGACGATTTTTTTCTTTTAATTCTATAGTTACCAAAAACTATTTTGAATCGTATTGGCGAGAACAAAATTAACACCCCGGAAATTTTTTTAAAATGTTAACTTGTTTAATTATAAATTAATATTCAATAAAAGCTTTTAAATGGAAATTTTTTAAGCCCAAATTTGGAAAAGTAAAAATTCAGGAGAGTTGAATCTTTAGTTTTTACAGACAATGTAACCTACAATGGATAATCATTAATTAATCGCACAAATAAAAGAAGAAAAATAATTTATTAAAATTTATTAGCACGTATACTGTCTTATTTATTGCTTAAATGAAATGAATTATTTTCCAGATATTATTATTTTTAATAAATGATTATCTACTGTAGGGAGGTTTCCCGGATTGAAAAAAACCTATTTTAATCGATTGAAGAAAGCAGAAGTTTATAAAATCTATTGCTGAGAAGAAAAATAATATTGGTGGCTCTTGCAATAACAGAAATTCGTTTTAAAGTGGTACTTGGAATCAATTTTAAACAATATGTGCTCAGTGGTCTGGAGGCTATTATAGTCGATTTATTCAGAGAGACCAGAGAGATTCGATTAATGATAATAAACATGCATTGATACACGTAGATGAACTGATGTTGCATTTCAATGATCATTTCAAAATAGACTTTCTACGCAAATACAAAATTGATCCAATCCCGCCGAAGGCTATTTTATTATGATTTGTAGACTGCCTGAGGGTCTGCGCAAAATTTTCGTTTCATGTCTAATAACAGTGGCTAAATTACATAATTTGGTTTCTCAATTTCAAGAAAAAATTCAATTTCTCATTATGCGATCCTAAAACAATTTTTTTAAATTTTTCCGTTGAAGGTATCAAAATCATCTTTTATTTTAAAGTAGACCGAACTGAAAAGAAGTAGCTAAAAGTAAAAATTTTAAAAATTATTACAATTTTTTTTTAAAAAGTTAAATTTTTTGTATTTATTTTTAAACAGTTTTAAATTCGCGAAATATAATTTTTAATTCACGGTTTTCTGGGACGACTAAAAAATTCTGAGAAAGAAAATATTTAAAATAGAAAATTCCAATAATTTTAAATTTCCAAATTGGAAAATTCCTGATTAGTTCATAACATTACCGAATTTAAAAATTTCTGAATAATAAAATGCACAGCAGAAAATTAGTGAATTATAAAATATCGGACACTTTAAAATTACACAAACAATTTGAAAAATTGTTTTTTTTAATCAGCATTATTTAACAAAACTACAATCATGTAATATTTTTACAAAATTTAGAAATGTTTAATGTATTTTTAAAAATCATTGTTTAAATTTAAAAAAATGCTAAACGTTCATAGAGTTTTTTTTAATTGTTGCCTTGTGATAAAAATCTACATCCGGTATTGTTTTCTTACACTTATAAATATTTATTTTCTATTATTATTATTTTAAATTCAAATAAGAATTTTTTTTAAATACATTGCACATCCAAAAAAATGTATTGACTAACATATTTAATTATTATATTTTTAATAAATAGATATGATTTATTGAAATAAAATTTCTTTAAGTTGTTTAAATTTGATAAATTTCTAGTGTTGGAGGTTTTGTATTATCGCTAATATTATAATTTTTTCGGCAATTTTGTTATTCGAGAATATTACAAGATGGGATGATCTCAGAAATTTTCAATTCTGAATATTTTATTTTTCGCGAATTTTACAGTTTTTGAATATTTATTTGTCAAAATTTTTCAGTTGTCCTTGTGTCCCTGTCAATTTAAAAGATTTCAAGGATTTCAAAAGTTTCAAAGCTTCAACATTTTTCTGATCTGAAAACGATTTTGGAAAAGAATTAAAGTTCGGAGTTCAAACAAGGATTTTTTAAATTCCTTCTTCAAAATCAGAAATAAAATTAATATCAAAAATTTCCGTTATATGTGAAAAATCATCTTTTTCAAAATAAACAATAATTCTTTATGAACATATACTGTTCGAAATTAAAAATTATGATTCCTTACGGAAATTTTTTTTCCTACCGGAAAATTCCGATTTGCAAAATTCTCAAATAGAAAAATTCCGGAACATTTTAGAATGGTAGCGAAATTGAAATTTTTTAAATAAAATTTCCTTCGGAAAATTGCCAAATTATAAAATATCTGATGCTGCGAAATTTCCAAAACTTGGAAACTATCGAATTTAAACAAATAAAAAATTGTTTTTCAATCAATCATATTTATTCATTAAAAGATATACTAATGAAGTATTTTAACAACAAAAAATTTCTTGGTTGTCCAATGTATTTTTTTAAATTATTTAAAAATTTCAAATAACAATAAATACCACAAATAATTTCTTAATACAAAAAACAATACATGAACAAGATTTGTATTACAAGCTCAATAATTTTTAGAAACTACTAAGTACATTTAAATAAAAATTTATATTTTTTTCAATTATTTTTAATTTTTAAACAATAATTTTCAAAAATAAAATAAACATTTTTAAAAATGTGGCTTAATCAAAATACTTTATTATCGCATTCTAAAGAACTAAATAATATTTAATAAAAAAACATTTTTTGTATGTTTAAATTCATGAATTTTCGAATGTAGAATATTTTATAATTCAACAATTTTCTATCGAGAATTTTGTTATTTAGAAATTTTCAAATGTTTTCACATTATAAACTGTCGGGAATCTTAATATAAGAATTTTTTTAATTACTTCTTCAAAATCAGAAATACAATTATTATCCCAAATTTTCGTTATGTGTAAAAAATTATCTTTTTCAAAACAAACAATAATTCTTTATGGACATACACTGTTCGAAAGTAAAAATTATGTTTCCTTGCGGAAAATTTTTTCCCTACCGGAAAATTCCGATTTGCAAAATTCTCAAATTGAAAAATTCCGGAACATTTTAGAATGGTAGCGAATTTAAAAATTTTTTAATAATAAAATTTCCTTCGGACAATTGCCGAATTATAAAATATCTAATACTACAAAATTTCCGAAACTTGGAAATTATCGAATTTAAACAAATAAACAATTTTTTTTTAATCAATCATTTTACTCATTAAAAAAAAAACTAATGAAGTATTTTACAAAAAAATTTTTTCGGTTGTCCAATGTATTTTTTAAAATTATTGTTTAAATTTGAAATAACAATAAATACAAAAAATAATTTCTTAATACAAAAACCAATACATGAAAAAAATTTGTATTACAAGCTCAATAATTTTTAGAAACTACTAAGAACATTTTCAAAAAACTGTATTGAAAGATATTTTTTTCAATTTTTAAAATTTTAATTTTAAACAATAATTTTCAAAAATACAATAAACATTTTTAAAAATGTGGCTTAATCGAAATACTTAATTATCATATTCTTAATAAAAAAATAATATTGAATAAAAAACTATTTTTTGTATGTTTAAATTCATGAATTTTCTAGTGTAGAATGTTTTATAATTCAAAAATTTTCTATCGCGAATTTTATTATTTAGAAATTTAAAAAACTTTAATAATATCAAAAATTCCAGCCGTTGTATAATTTCGGAAATGTTATATTTTAAATATTTATTTTTTTGTGGAATTTTACAGTCATCCCAATAGATAATTCCGGAAATAAAATTGTTCAAATTATAAATTATCCAACATAGGATAATTTTCGGATTATGAAATTCCCGAATCTAAACTATTAAAAAATTATTTTAGCAATAAACAAATAATAAATAGAACAAAAAATATGTTTATGCAATTAAAGTATTCTGTTTATTATTTTTGTATTTACCAATATTCTAATTGCTTATAATTGAGAATCTTATGATGTTGGCAATTTTATTTCGTGAATTTTTTATAGAAAATATTTTATTTTTCCGGATTTCCCAGTGTCTGGAATTTATTTCGCGAGATTTTGCAGTCCTTCCACAGTATTTTTTTTCTCTAAAATTGTAAAGTGGGTTTTGAATTTTGAAAATTTTGTATTGAAAAAAATTTCCCAGCCCAAAGCAAGAGTCATGAGTCTTCAGACCAATTCCATGTTTTAAACTCAAAATTATATTTCTTTACTAAAATTCTCAGTTTTATTTCAGAATAATTCTTTTAGAAAATTCCTTGTCCCAAAGTCAAAATTCTGTTTAAAAAAATATTTTATTTGCATATTAGTACATTCGAGAGAGCAGTCTCGTTCACTGAATCAAATTCCCAGTATTTTCCTGATTTTCCCAATTTTCCTGTGAGGAAGACACCCTGAACTTCAAGTTAGTAAATTAACTAATTTTGTTCTCAATATACATCCAAACGAATTTTGCTATTTTAAATTTTCACAATTTTAATCAGAGAATAAAAAAACAGAACGAAAGAGAATATAGGAAATAAAAAAATCCCAAAAGAAAAACAGTCGAGGGCGGACAAATCTCCACGTATCCGGAGAATTTGTATTTCATCAAGCGATGCATAGACTGCAATTTTGTACAGGTTTTTGTATCAAAACTCACGAAAAAAGAAGACCACTTTGCAAACAAAATATACTAAGCGAAATAAAGTAAATAAATGTTTTCGCAATAGAAGTTCATATCATAAAAGTTATTAAAACACGTGAAACGTTAACATCTCGCTTTTTTCAATAAATACTCTCGTTGCAAAAATGTACCGATTTTTTCATCCCCGATTATTACTTTTCGAATAAAAGTACGATTAGGTGCAAAAGTAATTTTATAAAAATAAAATTACTCAAATAATAAATTATAAAGTCGACGCCTCCATTACAAACCGCTCCACGCCGCGTGTAGTCGGTGTGCTGCGCAAGATCTCGTTCAGCCGGTGCCCCGCAAGGTCTCGTTGAGCCGGTGTGCCGCGCAAGGTCTCGTTCAGGCGGTGTTGCGCGCAAGGTCTCGTGCAGCCGGTGTGCCGCGCAAGGTCTCGTTCAGGCGGTATGAAATGGAGGAATCGAAGTATAATTTTATTAAATCTAATCGGGGGTTAAAAAAGGAATGCTTGCCATTTTCTAAACGCTTCATTCCTGCCAAATAATCCATGATATAAATACTGAAAAATATAAATACGTGTGAAGAACTGTAAAGTAGTAGATATATCAGTGTTCATTTCCTACGTACACGTCGCCTACATGTAATAAAATAGTGTTAAAAAATTATCAACTTGCGGCACGAAAAGAATTGCTAGATAAGTCCATTGTTTAAGTCCCATAAAAGGTCTGAGAACAAATATTATTTTCATTTCAATTTTAAAAAATCCCGAGCCAGGGAAACACTTCCGCTTCGACTGAAGAAGAAAATTGTAAACAAGAAGAAATAATATTCAGAAAACATTTCTCTTGTCGGGATGAATATATTCTTAAAAACTTTTCCCAAAATTTTCTTTTAATTTTTGCCATTCCGCAGTAAAAGAAAACTATAGTACAATTTCGTAAAATGTTTGGTTTTTTGTGTACCTGTACACTCAATGTATAAGAGAAAAATTGTACATAAAGAGCAATTAAAGTAATAATTAATGTCTATGGATAACTATAAAGTGATCGATAAACAAAAAGAGATTGATTGCCAATAATCGTACAAAAATCGCCGTTCTGTAAATACTGAGGCAGTCTTCCTGTATATTTTGTTTCCCAAAAATTTTAATTTTGTCTTTAAAATCTTCGTGATTTAATTTTTTATAGATTAGATCAAAGAATGTTTAAGGAATGCACCACTAGTAGGGCGCCTCACCTATTTTTTTTTAGATTTTCTGAAATCTTGAATCGAAAATTTGTTTCTTTTGGTCCTCATTTTGCCATATTTTTGAAAAAAAATATTTAGAGCACGATGTGAAACTTTTAGGAAATACTACATACTTTACTGAAAACCATTTTTACTATTAAAAAAGTATTTTAAGAATATTGTCTTACAATTTAAAAAATCATTTTTTGTAGTTAAAACATTCTTGTGGAAGGACAAAATAAGGTGTCTTATTTTTTATATTTAATTAAAAAAATAAAGCATTTTTGAACTGAAAAACAACATACAACGAAGTTTTTACATTATTTTTAGCTTTTTTACAAAATTTACTCATAATTTAAAAATTTCAGGAAAATGAACTTTAGATGGAAATTAAAAAAGGTTTAACACAATTTCAAATGCTTTCCTAAAGCAAAATTTTTTTATTTTGCCAGCTTTCAAAATTTTAGAAAATACTCGAGTATATTTAAGAGAAATTTAAAAGTTTTGTAAGGATGCAAAAATAATTTTAAACTTTAAAATTTTTTAGGAATTTTAAAGCGCAGATTCCTGAAGATTGTAAACAAAAACTTTTGAAGAAATTAATTAATTAATTAATTTTAAGTGATTGTTTAAAAAGATTTTAAGACAATTAAAAATATTTCTAAAATTGTCAAAAAAGAGTCTGGAAGGTTTTAAGAACATTTTTTTAATTTTAAAAGATTTTTAAAAATCTTAGAAGTTTTAAATAGAATGAAAATACATATCTTAAAGCTTTGAAGGATTTACGAAAATCTATAGAATATTTTTTTATTTCTTCCAAACTTCTACAAGTCTTAAATATCTTTTAAGTTGAATGGAATTTTTCCTAAAATGTTATAAAATAAAAAATCTGTCCTAAACTTTTTAGTTACTTTGTTGTTATTTCTGATATCTTTTAAAATCTTATTGAATTTTTTCAAGAATCCTAGTAATATTATATTCATATAACCTTAAAAACAAATAAGAAAATAAACTTTAAACAGTTTTGTGAATTTTTGATTTTGTATTAGAAATTATTTTTTCCTTAAATTATAATTTGGTTTGAATTTTTTCTTATTTTATCCCTGGAAAATCTTTTTTGTTAAATTCAACTATTTTTCAATAAAAGTTCAAATATTTTTTGTCAAAATATCGATTATCACACTTTTTGTTAATAATTCATCTTTCTTTGATGAAAATTCAACTACATCGTTAAAAAATATAATTTTTATTGAAATTTTTATTTGAAATAACATATCTGATATCCTTAAAAATAATTTTTAATATTCACAAGAATAAATACAAAATAATTAAATAGATGTATATAATAAATAGTTATTTGAAATTTTTTTGGATTACCAATTATTTTTCTCATTAAATTTAAAAACTACATCCTCGCGTAGCGTACGATTATTGATGCTAGTAAATATAAAATATAAAGTACCATAGACTTTTCTTAAACAAGAATTTATCAATTTTTTACTTTTATGAGAAAATAATTTTTTAATTAAAGTATCAGAATTGCTTAAATTTTTTAAAAATATTAGACATTGTAGCCAGTAAAGTACTATTTCCTGAAAGTTTTTTAATTATGAAAAATGTTTATAGGTTTGAATTTGATCTCTCAATCTTCTTGATTTATCATATAATTTAAATGGTAATGGATTTTTTATTTAAATTTGCAATTTTCATAACGGACAAAATTCGAGAGACACGTGACACCTTATTAAAGAATTTTATGCATTGAACAAAATGAGATAGTTAAAATTGTAGAAATTAAAATGTAAAAACTTTAAAACGTCAAATCTACTTCATAAAAACTACCATAGCGACCTCTAAATTTGTATTTTTAAATGTGGCAAAATATGGGATTATTTTTCTATCAAGAGAAATAAATTTCCGATGCAAGGCTTTAGAAATTAAAAAAAAAATTTTAAATACCACAAACTTGAAATGATTTCTCTTCAAGAAATACGTTTGCTAATTTTTTTTCAAAACTACATTACTTTGTAAATAAAATGAAAGACTATGGGTGATGAAACTGAAATAGTATTAGAGGCATCTTAAGCGCGAAGCAAAAAATGCATAGAATAATTAATATCGTCTATAGAGATAAATTAGAAAATCGAGTCTTTATAATTAAAGACTCTGGTGCCAAAAATGCATTTTGAAATTAAATTTAGGGTAAATTTGATTTAGCTTAATCAAAGAAAATGAGGCATAAGATATGGAAGACGAAAGAAAATAATTCTTTCAAATTGAAAATTTCTTCCATTCTTGTAAAAAGCGATGTAACTATTACGTAACGGGCTTTTTCCGGGTCGATATAAACAGTTCCGACATTGATACCGGTACTTTTTTATCTTTACAGGTTTCAAAGAAAAATAACCATTTTAACATTGTAAAATAGGCGTTACAGCAGTAGAGCTATATGGGTTACCGTCCGATGGTAAATCTGCATTGCCGACTGACGGTAATTGTCTGATGCCGGTGACTTAACATAGAACAGAACATGCTCGGTCGGTAAGTTGGCCAGAATCCGTATAGCTCTACTACTCGTTACGTAACATAAAATTAACCTGCCCGTTTTAAGAAATGTAAGAGATTCAAATATATTCTATAGCTAAGTGTTATGAATGATGCGTTGATTGTTAGTGTTACTTATATCGAAGAATGGTCGTTATTAGCAAAAACTCATACCTTATTGGCAGTATTATAAATGTCAGTGTTATAAAAATAATAGTTGAATAAATTATTATACGTACGCATACTCTAAGGGTCTAAGGCCTTTGAAAATAACCTAGAGATCAAATTTCTTTTTAAGCAGGCAGTTTCTACACAAAAGATGTTATTTTTCAGAGGATTTGAATTTGGTAGTCTATTTAAAAGAAATGTCTTCAAAATTCTATTTAAAAAAAACCGCACTATTATTTTTTGTTATTTTTTTGTTAAATTTAGCCTTCTGTAAGAAAAGCAACTGTTTGTTGTACAATAACTAAGCCATTTTTGTAGCCAGAAGAACTTAATAAAAATTGAAATGACAAAATTTCGAATGGAACACAACACTGAAATTCTTCCAAATTTCCTAGCATTTCAAGTTTAAATTACAAAAAATGAGAACCGTTAAAATTATCCCAAATTGGATAACTCGTAAATTAACGAAATTTCAAGTTCAAAATCAATCGCTTAAAATTTTTTTTTAAAATCGGCAAAAATTTATTTAAGAATTTTAAAAAGAAACATTTGAAAAAGACGGAATCCCGAAATTATAAAATAGCCGAAATAAAAAAAATTTCAAATAGGAAGATCTCTTAATAGTAAGATTCCCAAAAAACTTATTTTGCCGAATTTGATAATTCCCGACATAAAATTTTCGAATTATAAAATATACGACACTGTAAAATTATCGGCGTTAGCAAATTACCGAATTTTAATAATGAAACTTTTTTTTAATAAATATAATTTATTTATTTTTAAAAAATTAAATATTTTGACTAGCCAATTTTTTATGCCTATTGTATTTAAAAAAAATTATTGTTCGGATTCAAAATAACAATAATTAAAAAAATATTTCTCGATAATAATAGTTAATAGTTAATAGTTAATAGTTAATAGTTAATTCAAATTCAAAAAAATAATTTAAATAAGTAAATAATATTTTTTTAATAATCCGGCATTTTTCTGACGGAAACTTTCGGAACTTTCCAAATTCGTTAATATTATAATAAACTAACTTATTTATCGGGAATCTTACAGTGGCCGAAATTTTATTTTTCGAAATTAATCAGTCCTCCCAAATTTTTCTTGGGTCGAAATATTACATTATTGTAGATTTAATGAATAAATAATTTTTATTCAAATATGTTTAACCGTTTAAATTTAGGTCTCTTATAAGTTCGGGAATGTTAGTGTCGGGTATTTTATAATTAGGCAATTTTTCGCCGGGAATATTATTATTCGGTAATTTTCAAAGTCAATAATATTATAAACTGTCGGAAATTTTATTTTTAAATAATTTAAAAATTTGGTAAAATTATAAACAGTTCAGGAATTTTATTATTTGGGATTTTTATATTTCGGGAATTTTACAATTTTGAGAATTTCCTATTCCGAATATTATCTGTTTCGGGAATTTCACAGCGTCGGGAATTTCATTTTTTGACATTTTTCAGTCGCCCTATCTAGAAATTCCTGGGATTTAAAAATTAAACTAAATTTGATTATTTTCAGTAAATAATTTCAACTTAATTTTAGAGTTAGAAATCATATTCTTTTTAATCATATTCTCTTTAATCATATTCTTCTGTTCCCATAAGTCTATAATTTTTTTGTATTGGGGCCTAGAATTTTTAAATAAAAATTGTATATTAGTTGGTGCAAGAAATAAATAAAACAAAAAAGTTTTGTAACAAATTTCTTCTTATAATTTAAATTTAGAATTTTAATATATTTATATTTCTAAATTAAGTGAAAAAACCTGTCCACAAAAATAATTAAGCCCCTTTGTTAATTTAAAATTTGTTTAAAATTTCCTGGCGGATTTCGAAGGAGTAAGATAATTTTTAATTAAAATTAAAAAATAATTTAAACATTCCTTTTTTTGTCTAGAAAACAACATATTTTGTCGCGGAGATTCTGCCCTTTGAAGTGTAGAACCTGCCTGATTTGAAATAGATTTGATCTAGATTAAGAAATTCGCAGTTTTAAGATAATTAATTTTTAGAAGATGTCAGAACCTTTTGCCGATATTAACGTCGGAGTTTTTAAATGTTTAATTAATAAAAATTTCGATCGTAAAGCGATTACTTCGCACGAATAAGTTTTTAAGCACAAGAAAAAAATCTGCCTTGACCCGGATTTGAACTGCGAACGGCACTATCCATAAGTCGAGCATTTTTTTTACCGTTTTCAAATCGAAATTTATATTAATTAAAAAAAAGTATTTTTCTTTCATGATTATTTTCTTCTAGTTAATTAAAAACTGCGAATGACAACTGAAGTATTCTAAATCGTAATACTCATAAGCCAAAAGATACCATTAAAAGACTAGTTCGGCAAGAAATTAAAACGTAATAAGTATGTGGAAAAGAGTGAATTTATCTATCATAAAAGAACCTAATCGCATCGCGTGATATTGTAAAACCGAAATTTTTAGGCTGTTATTACTGGCTTCAGTCGAATGTTTATAAACATAGCTTGTAAATATTAATGTTACGAATAAATGATTGAAAACAATTTCAAAGAATTGGGAAAAGCTTTAGACGTTAGAGATAGAATCCACGGCCACGAGGTAAATTACAATTTAAAATTCAATTGAATTTAATTTACTGAAATAATTAGATTCTTATTCAATTATCTTCAATTGCCTCGAGTGGAAGATTGTATTATAAAAGTTTTATACAAGGACTTTATGTGATTTACAGTTTTTCGTGATTTTATATTATATTGTAAATAAATCTAATCTCTGGATATGTCTCTCTCAAATCTGATAGAAATGTCAGAAAAATGGGAAGAAATATTGAATCAACGGAATCTGTATCGTTCGCAGAGGTAGTTGCAATTTTATATGTAACTAAGGGTCCGTCCATAAACTACGTTATTAATTTTAAGTGGTAACAGAATTCATCTTGTTTAAACAAAAATTTAATTATTTTGTTGAAAATATGAATTTTTTGTTAAAAAGTCACATTTTTTGGTCAAAAACTGAACTAATTGGTTGAAGGTTGAACTAAAGTGTTAAAAAATCATTTTTTTCTTGAAGATTCATCTTACTAGTTGAAAATTAAACTAATTTGTTAAAAACTCTTTACATTTTTGATTGAAAATTAATTTTCTTAACTGAAAATGAAACTATTCCATTCTTGGTTGAAAATTTATCATTTTTAGTAGAAAATTCAAGTAGTTGGCTAAAAATTAGTGTATTTTGTTGAAAATTCATCTTTTTGGTATACAATTAATCGTTTAGCTTGGAAATTTAAATATTTAGTTAAATATTAAACTTTTTTGTTGAAAAATTGTTTTTGGCTTTAATTTAATTGAAAATTAATTTTTTTAGTATTTAATTTCATTATCTTGTTAATAATTCTTTTTTTAGGTTCAGAATTAATGTTTTTAATTCAAAATACAACTATTATATTTTTTGTTTAAATTTTTTTAGTTAAAAATTCAACTATTAATTGAAAATTTATCTTTATAGTTAAAAATGTAAATACATATTTGGTTGAATGATGAAGTCTTTTTTTTCGATTTTTCAAAACTAATCATATTAGTGAAAATTCGTTCTTTTGGTTGATAATTAATTTTCTTAACTGAAAATGTAACTATTCTATTTTTGGTTGAAAATGTATCATTTTTAGTAGAAAATTCAAGTACTTGGCTAAAAATTCATGTCTTTTGTTGAAAATTTATCTTTTTGGTATACGATTAATCGTTTTGCTTAGAAATTTAAATATTTGGTTAAATATTAAACTTTTTTTTAAATTTTGTTTTTGGCTTCAATTTAATTGAAAATTTACTTTTTTTAGTTTTGTTTTTTACTATCTTGTTAAAAGTTCTTTTTTTCAGGTTAAGAATCAATGTTTTTAATTGAAAATACAAATATTCTATTTTTGGTTGAAATTTTTTTTAGTTAAAAATTCAACAATTTAGTTGAAAATTTATCTTTTTGGTTAAAAATGTAAATAAATATTTGGTTGAATGTTTGTGTCTTCTGTTCATTTTTTAAAATTAATCATATTAGTGAAAATTCGTTCTTTTGGTTGATAATTAATTTTCTTAACTGAAAATGTATCATTTTTAGTAGAAAATTCAAGTACTTGGCTAAAAATTCATGTCTTTTGTTGAAAATTTATCTTTTTGGTATACAATTAATCGTTTTGCTTGGAAATTTAAATATTTGTTTAAATATTAAACTTTTTTGTTGAAATTTTTTTTTTTTGCTTCAATGTAATTGAAAATTCATTTTTTAGTTAAAAATTTCACTATCTTGTTAAAAATTATTTTTTTTATGTTGAGAATTAATTTTTTTATTAAAAATGCAACATTTCTATTTTTGGTTGATTTTTTTTTTTTAGTTACAAATTCAACTATTTATTTGAAAATTTATCTTTATAGTTAAAAATGTAAATACATATTTGGTTGAATGTTGAAGTCTTTTGCTAAAATTTTCAAAACTAATCATATTAGTGAAAATTCGTTATTTTGGTTGATAATGAATTTTCTTAACTGAAAATATTTTTCTTTGAATTCTTGGTTGAAAATTCTTTTGTTTTTTAATAACAAATGTATTGCGTTGAAAATTCAGCTTTGTAGCGTAAAAATTAAACTGACGAATTTTTAACAGAACAGTTATATTTTACCCCAAAGAAATGAATTTTCAAATACAAATGATCAATTTTTAATTAAAAATATAAATTTTTAATTCAAAATATAATAGTTCATTTTTCAGTTAAAAAAATGTTCGTCATAAAATAAATTGTTAACAAAAGAGTTCAACCAAATAATTTTATTCTAACTAAAAAGATTATTTTTCAAACAAGCAGATTAATTTTTTGGTTATATATACAACTATTTTCTTCAAAGTTTAATTATTTTCTTGAAGATTCAATTGTCTTCGAAAAAATTTCTCTGACCTAAAAGTGTAACTATTTGGTTAAAAAATTCACGATTGTATTAAAATTCGTCTCTATCGCTTGAGAATTTAACTATATTGTTGTTAATGCAACTATTTGGCGTAAAATAGATTTTTTGTTTTTAAAAATTTGTCTTTTTGAGATGAAAATTCATCTCCTTTTGTAGAAAAACTTTTTTTAATAAAAATTATATTAATATATAATACATTAACGTTGTTTATGAACGGCCGCTATGAAATATTTAACTGTCTAATAAAAATTGATTGCGGCGAATGTAAGTCTAAGAAATCAATATAACTAAAAATCAATTTAACTTATGTGAGCGAATGGAGGAATGCAACTTAATTGTGTACCCAGGAATTCTAAATCGCTCATCTCTCAATTCACAAGCATGGAAATTTCAAAACATTGTTATAATATTGTTAATGTACGATTATCTCCGTATGAGAAGCGATTAAATGACGAATATCAAAAAGGGGAGATCGCCCTACAATTGATAATCGTTAATGAAATGCAGAAATATATGTAAAATAAATAAAACTCGTTGTAATTCATTAATGTGAATAATATTTCAATGACTAATTAAATTAAATAAATTATTTTACATACATTAGTATTTTAAATTAACGATTATCCACTGTATGCTCATTATCTACTGCAGAATTTTTAGATAATTGCGTTGAAACTCGAGTTAGTTAGAAATAGATAGACCTCGAAATTGTCTCCTTTCCTTTTGTAAATATACGAATTAAGAATTATGTTTATCTGAAAATTGTTTTCATTCAATAATTAGTAGTTTTAAGAAAATTAATTTAAAAAAAGGGAAACGAAATCATACTCGATGGGAGGTAATCTGAAGGATGTATTACAGGGTGCCTACTCAAACTCTGGAAAAATATCCTTGACAATTACAGGTTTTTGCCAGGTGTCACAAAATTTTATCAGGTTTTTTCAATTTATTTAAATAATCTTTTTTCCAGCCTTTGTAAATATCTGAAAGTGTGAAATATTACTATTCATACGTGATATTAAATAACTGGTTTTTTCATTTGTAAAAGTAACTTTATTAAAGGATAAAGTCAGTTTTTAATGGTAAAAGTTTATAGGGACTTAATTTAAAGAACATTGAGAAATTATATTCTAAGATTTTCTTAATATATTATCACCACAGAATAATTAAATAAATAGTACTAAACACATAATTAATCGCATCTTGATTTTTTTCCTAATATATATATTTAAGATATATTTTAATATATTTAAAGATATATTTTTTCAACAAAAATTGCAATTACACTTTCAGTTCAAAAAAATGAATTAAAAAAACAACGAATTGTCAACAAAGTATTTCAATGTTAAACCAAATAGATGAACTTTTATCTACAAATACATATAAAAAGTCAAAATTTTAGATTAATAAAATTAATATTCATATAAAAAAAAAAGAATTTTCAACTAAACCAGATCAATTTTAAGCCAATTATTTAAATTTTATATCAGCAAAGATAATTTCAAACAAAAGATGGAGTATTTAAATTTTCAGTTAAAAAATTAATTTTCAATAAAAAGACGAATTTTCAAAAAAAGAATCAAATTTTGTAAAAAGTCGTGAATTTTTAACTAAAATAGAGAATTCAAGACCGGAATCATTTAATTTTAAACAAACCAGATGCACTTTTAGCTAAAATGATCAATCTTTAACTAGACAAGTTTAATTTTCAACCAAAAAGATTTTTTCCCAGCCAAACAAATTAATTTTCTACCAAAAAAGAGGAATTTTCAGCAAAATTGATGAGTTTTTAATTACAAAAGATTAATTTTTAACTAAATAGTTGAACTTTTAGCAAAAGTAATGAGTTTTCATCTACAATTATACCTAAAAAAACATAACTTTTTATCTTATGAAATTAATTTTTAAAAAAAGAAGATTGCAAAAAATTAATTACACTTTTTCTAACAAAGAGAGCAATTTTCAACCAAAAATATTCATTTTTTACCATATAAGAAGATTTTTCAACAAGACTTCAAATACAAGACTTTTCAAATAAATAAAATCAATTTTTAACCCATTAGTTAAATTTTCTATCAGTAAAGATTATTTTTATCCAAAAATGAAATATTTAAATTTCCAGTTAAAATTTTTTTTCTATCAAAGAAGGACAGATTTTCAACAAGAAAGACGAATTTGCAACAAAAAATTAAATTGTCAAATTAAAAGTAAAAAAATTAATTTTCAAATGAGAAAACAAATATTCAAAAAATAATTTTCTACCAAAAAGATTAATTTTCAACTAAAAAAGATCAATTTTTAACCAATTAGTTTAATTTTATATCAGGAAAGATAATTCTCATCAAAAAATGGAATAATTAAATTTCCATTTAAAAATATTAATTTCTACAAAAAAAAACATCGAATTTTCAAACTTAATCAAATTTTCAAAAAAAGTATTTTTAAAACTGAAAATGTTTAATTTTGATTAACTTTCTACCAAAAAAGAGGAATTTTCAAAAAAATAAATAAAATTTTTGACGAAAAAATATAAATTTTCAATTAAAAATTAAATACTTAAATTTTTTTAAATTTTAATTTTCAAACCAGAAAAAAATTTAGAAAATAATTTAATTTTCATTTAAAATGATAAATAAATGAGTTTAACTTTTAAACAAATAGTTTATTTTAAAACGAAAAAACATCAACTTTAAAATAAATAGTTAAATTTTCGAGAAAAAAAATTTCAACAAAGATGAATTTTCAATCAAGAAGATTAATTTCCTGTTAAAAAGGTCGAATTGACGTCTGTGAAAGATTCATTTTAAACCATATCAACATTATATTTAAATTTTTATTTAAAAAAATTAATTTTCTACCATAAAAAACGAATTTTCATTTGAAATTATGAATTTTCAACCAAAAAAATGAATTATCAACCAAAAATATTGTTTGCAAAGAAGAAAATTTGTTACCAAATGCATGGAGTTTCAACTAAAAAATATCAAATTTCAATAAATTACTTGAATCTAACATTAGAAAAGATCATTTTCATCCAAAACTGGAATATTTATTTTTTCAGTTAAGAAAATTAATTTTCATCTAAAAAAGATGAATTTTTAACCAAAACGAAATTTCAACCAAAAAAAAAAAAAAACTTCCAAAAAAATAAACAATTTAAAATACTAATGAATCTTCAACAAAACTAGTCAATTTACCGAGTGGAATCGTTTCATTTGAAACCAAAAATATGATTTTTTAAACTAAAATGATAAATTCTCAACTAGACTAGTTTATTTTTTAACCAAAAAGATGATTTTTCAACCAAGAAGATTAATATTTTACTGAAAAAAAGAAATTCTAACAAAATACATGAATTTCCAACAAAAAAAAACATCAAATTACAACCAAATAGTAAATAGTTAAATTTAGAGTAAAAAAAATAAAATATATAATAATTTTCTACTAAAAAAATGAATTTTTAACGAAGAATATTAATCCTTGAGCAAAAATGACGAATTGTCATCTAAAAAAAAAATCTTAACCATGTAGATAAATTCTTTACTAAAGGCGATCAACTTTTAACTAAATAATTGAATTCTTAAATAAGAAGGTAAATTTTCAACAGAGGGGACAAATTGTCATCTGAATAATTAATTTTTAACCATATAGTTAAATTCTGAACTTAAAATATCAACATTTAACTAATTAATTGAATTTTTAAATATACAGATAGATTCGTCCAAAAGAGACGAATTGTCATCTAAGAAAAATTAATTTTTAGCAGAAACTGGAACGGTTACATTTTCAATTTAAAAAAAATTTTAACCAAAAAAAGAATTCTATTTTCAACCAAAAAGATTAATTTTCAAATAAAAAATAATCATTTTTAACCAAACACTGAATAGTTAAATATACATTTAAAAGTCTCCTTTAAAACTACAGATGTGACATTTCAACCACAATGATAAAATATTAAACAGGAATAGTTAAATTTTTACTTTAAAAAATTAATTTTCAAAATAAAAAGAAACGAATTCTCAGCATGATAATTCAATTTTCAGTTTAAACAATTAATTTTTAACCATAAAAAATGAATTTTTAACTGAAATGATGAATCTTCAACCAAAGAAATGAATTTTTAACCAAAGAGTTTAGCTTGTAACCAAGAAGTTGAATTTGCCACAAAAAAGAAGAGTTTCCAACTAAACTGATGAATCTTCAAATGAGATAATTCCATTTTCAACCGAAAAGATCATTTGTCAACCAAGAAGTTTAATTTTCTACCAAAAACTACGAATTTTCAACAAAATACATTAAGTTTTACGTAAAAGCGGTAGATTCCCAACTAAAAATAGAATAAATATCTTCAGTTAGAACAATTATTTCTCAACCGAAAAAACAAACATTTTCAAGTGAATATTTAAGTCCAGTAATATGAATCTAATTTAAGCACGCTCTCGAAAAAATGTGGACATTTTCAGGTTTCACCATGTATATAAAAATTCCCTAACAATTCCAGATGTTCCAGATGAGTAGACACCCTGTATTAAAAAAAAATCAAAACAAAAAATGATTAAATCAATAAATTATTCATACTGTAATTCGCAAATTTTGTTATACTTATAGTTTATTTAGTCGAAAAGAAACGCGTTTCATTGTTCAAACGACCGAGTATCATGAGTTAAGTAAAGATTAGCAATTTTAAACTTCTATCTATCCTAAACGATGATTGAATCATTTCGAATCTCCTTATCTCCTTAAATTATATTTATTATGACTTTAATATATTCTATAATAAATGTTGTCGAGAAAACAAAGCTCGTGGATTTAATTGTTAATAAATGAAAAATCCAGTATTGCGACAATAATCACACTTGATTCTGGTTTGTAAAAATACATATTTACATCTTATTGTTAACAGGACGAATATTTACAGTTATTACGAATTAAGGTTTGTTATATCGCACTTTTTGTCGATCCTGGTGACCTCGGTACTCACTGATCATTAATTTACAGAGGAAGAGATGAAACACGAGAATCAGGAAGCCGATTGTTACCCAGAAAAACGTGGGTAAACCTCCCAATTGATGGCCGTGTTTGTGTAAAGCCATTACATGGTGATCATGAGCAGGTGCTAAAATAAAAATTCAATTAACTTACAATTTATACACTAAAAGAATTTTTTTTAATAACATTAACATAAGGTTGTGTAATTATCTCAAGTATTCAGTTACAGGGTGTCCAGAGATTCCTAGGATTAAACACTTCTTTTTTTATTGGCCAATAATTTCTAAAGAAAACAGAATGATAAATGAACAAATTCTTAATTTTTTTCAAAAATAGGACTTCTTTGTGAAATTTTTGGGAAAATTTTTAAATCTTTGTAGTCTTTCGAATCCTTGCAATTTTTAAAACCATGGTTAAATTTTTGATAACTTCTTAATTTTTGGAAATATTTCAAATCTTTGTGAAATCTTTTCAAATTTTAGAAATATTAAAAATCTTTGCGAAATATTTTCAAATCTTCGCGAAGATTTTTGAAATTTTTGTATACTTGCTGAAAATTTGGAAGTATTGAAAATCTTTGTAATCTTCGAATTCCTTATGAAATCTTCAAATTTCTGTGAAATATTTGTAAAATCTTTTCAAATGTTTAAAATATGTAAAATATTTGTGAAATCTTTTAAAACCTTCTCCAATTTTCGCAAAATCTTTGAAATGCTTGAATTCCTTAAAATTTTGGAAATCTTCGTGAAGTTTTTTGAATTTTTGAAGCATATAAAATTTTTGCGAAATCTTGAAATTTCTCTGAAATCGTTTGAAATCTTCTACAATTTTGGTAAAATCTTAAAAATTGTTTATTTATTTATTGAAATTTTTGAAGTATTTAAAATCTTTGTGAAATCTTGACATTTCTGGTAAATCTTTTGAAATCTTATAAAAATTTGGTAAAATCTTTGAAATGTTCGTGAAGCTTTTTGAAATCTTGGTATTTGTTGACATTTTTTAAGTATTTAAAATATTGAAATTTGTATGAAATCTTTGTGAAACATTTTCCAATTTTTGAAATATTTAAAATCTTTGAAAAATCTTTTCAAATCTTCTAAAACTGTTGTAAAATCTTTGAAATCCCTGAATTCCTTGAAACTGTTTAAATCTTCGTAAAGGTTTTTGAAATTTGTGTACATTTGTTGAAATGTTTGAAGTATTCAAAACCTTTGTGAAATCTTGAAATTTCTGTGAAATCTTTTCAAATCTTCAAAAAAAGGCCTGATCTTTGAAATCGTTTAATTTCTTTAAATCTTCTTGACGCTTTTTGAAATCTTTTGAAAACTTTGCATATTTGTTAAAATTTTAAAAGTATTCAAACGCTTTATGAAATCTTCAAATTTCTGTGAAATCTTTGCGAAACCTTATGTAATCGTTTCACATTTTTGTACAATCTTTAAAATTCTTGAATTCCTTGAAATCTTTGAAGTCTTCGTGAAGTTTTTTTTTAAATTCTTTTGAAATCTTTGTATATTTCTTGAAATTTTTGACGTATTTAAAATCTTCGTGAAATTTTAAAATTTCTGTGAAATCTTATAAAGTTTTTGTAAAGCCTTTGAAATGTTCGTCAAGCTTTTTGAATTCTTTGCATACTTTTTTAAATGTTTAAAGTATTTAAAATCTTTATGAAATATTGAAATTTCTGTGAACTTTTTTCTTTTGAAAGCTTCTCTTTAATTTTTGTAAAATATTTAAAATCTTTAAATTCCTTGAAATCTTTAAATCTTCGTGAAATTTTTTTAAATCATTTGAAATCTTTGTATATTTATTTAAAATCACTGGAATATTTCAAACCTTTGCGAAATATTATGAAACTTTGTAAACTCTTTTCTGCATCTTTTGTTATTGTTTGAAATCACTGAAATATTATTAATCTATTTTCTTGTGATCAAGGAAATGAAATCTGATGCAATATACCCTTTTTTGAAAACTTTGAAATTCTTGTACATATTATATATTTGAAGTTCTTGTAAATATTTGTGAAATCTTTTGAAATCTACGAAAAAATTTGAACTCGTTTAAAATCTTTGAAATTTGGTGTACTATTGCCTTTTTGAAATATTTAAGCCCTTGTATTCTTTTTAAATCTTGATGAACTTGTGATGAAAGCTTTGAAATCGTTGTAAAATCTTTTGAATTCATTTGATCTCATAAAAATATTTTAAATCATTTTTTAACCGTTTGAAATCTTTCAAAATTTTGGTAAAATCTTTTGAAATCTTCTTAAATTTACTGAAACCTTTTGAAATTGTCTTAAATGCTTCAAATCTTATGTAATGTATGTACTCTTTTTGAAATCTTTTAAAATCCTTATGAATTCTTTGCAATATTTTTGACATCTTTTCTATTTATTCAAAATCATAAAATATTTGAAATCTTTGTGAAATATTTTGGAATCTCCTAAAAAATGTTAAAAAATTCAAGATTTCCAGATTTTCAAGGTTTAAAAACAATTCAAAAAGAGTTCCAGATTTTCAAGGTTTTCCAGGTAGCTGGAAACCCTTAGATTCAGAAAAAAAGATTGAAAATAAAATGTTCCCCCTTCAACTTGATAAAAATGCCGAAAAGAGAAAATGGCCTCTTCCCAGACAGAAAAAAAAATTGAATCACGCCCAACTCTATAAAAATCTTTGAAATAAAAAAATTTCTATTTTAATAAATAAGTAAAAATAAAATATAACTATAAAAATTCTGGAAAGAAAAAATGACCTATTGCAATTCAGAAAAAAGGGACAAAATTTCATCCCTACAAAATCCATAAAAATCTTAAAAATAAACAAATTTCCCTCCTCCAATACAGAAAAATTAAAAGCCACTATTTCCTCCTTTCCAACGCAAAAAAGTTGTTAAAAATAAAAAAGTACCCTTTTTGAATGCAGAAAAAATGAAAACCAAACTTCCTTCCTTCCAACTCAATAAAACTCTTGAAAGTAAAATAAAAATTATCCTTCTTCAAATAAAAAAAAATATTGAAAACCAAAATTGCTTCTTTTCAACTCAATAAATATCTTAAAAATTGCCCATTTAAGAAGAAAATTAAAAACTAAAGCTTCTTCGTTTCGAACGCAATAAAAATGTTAGAAACATTGAATTTGCCTGCCTTCAACTCAATAAGAATTGGTAAACACAAAAAAGTTCCGCTTCCGATTCGAAAAAAAAATAAATAATAAAATTTCTCCCCTTTCTTTTTAAATTAATAATTATTAAATCATTATTTATACACCAAAATTCAACCCTTTCACTTACAAATATATATATTTTTAAATTCAATGTTCAAAGTTTAAATTTAGCAGACTAAAATTGTAATGATTCAAAACTTTCTGTTTCAAACAATTCACTTTCAAACTGTTCAGTTTTCAGGGTTGTTACAGAAATCAAATTTCAAAACTGCAGAAGATTTCTAGGATTTCCATGTCCACTTTTGACAAATTTCCAGGACTTTATAAAAAATGTGTTAAACAAGCAAAAAAGTAGTGAAATAATGATAAAAGTTTCAACAAGAAATAAAAATAAAAATTCCCAGACGTCTTTTCAAAATTACAGGACTTTTCCCGTTGTTTCACATTTTTGTAGCAACACTGAATTTTAAATATTTCAAAGTTTTAGTCATACTTTTGAGTTTAATATTAAATATTAAAATTTGTAAATTATTTGTATTTGAAATGTATTTTAAGCGCTTTCAAATTTGAATTATTTAAGTCTTTAAATGAACATTTTAAAATTCTTTAAATTAACATGTACGCTTAAAAGTGAAGACCTAAAATGGAAAAATTTTAAAGTTTTTTAGAATTTGTAAAGATTGGATAGGCTTTTCTTCCAAACATTTGCAAAATTCCTGATAAAAAAAAATAAATTCAACCTCAGCCTAAATTTAAAGTTTGATCTCTTTCTTTCCTCTTTTTTTATTTATTTTTTTTTTTTGTAGAATTTAGAAACTTAAGAGTAAAAATTTGATCGTCAGAGTCCTGTTTTTTTCTTAATTTCCAATAAATTCGCAGTTCAATTTTAAATATCTTACCTTCGTCAATTGTGTGAACATGGAGAGCATTTCTAAGGTCTTGCATATGCTGGTGATCCGATGTAATATAAAGAATAGCAGTCAAAGGTTTCGTCAACTTCACCGGGAAACTAGTGAACGATTGGCTCAATGGAACCGGGGAATCGAGACATCCAGCATCACACGCAAAATAAACGCTATCGCTGCGATCCAAGGCAACTCCCAAAACTGCTCTATTGTCCTCATTAACAGTCACAGAAATATTGAGGTGTGTTACATTTCCATAACTTATTCGCCTGCAAAAATTCCCCAAATATAAAAAAATCCTTAGAAAAGCTCTAAAAAAAATAATTTTCTATGATTTTAAGAATAAAAATAATATTACGGATAAAGAAATAAAAATGATTTTAATCATTTAATAATTAAGTTAGAAGCCGACTCAAATTTATTTTTAAATTAAGTCATTGGATTTTTATTACGTGACAGTCTAAAGGGGGAAGGGGAGGTCTTTTCCGCCAAGACATATGAATTTTGAACCAAGAAATATTAATTTTGTTTAAAAAAGATGAATTTTCAAAAAAAAAAAGGACTAATTTTCAACAAAAGAGTTAAATCTTTGACCAAAAAGGGTCGTTTTATCAAAATAGTAGAGCTTAAAAAAATTGAACTTTCAACAAAGTAGTTGCACTTTTTACAAAATATCTGATTTTTCAAACTTAAAAAGATGAATTCTGTACCCAAAAGATTAATTTTCGACCAAAAGACGAATTTTCAACAAAATACATGATTTTTTAAACAAATAGTTGAATTTTCCAATTCAAGGGATGATCTTAACAAAAAATATAATAGCTAAATCTTAATTTTAAAAACTTACTGTTCCAACAAAAAAAAAAACGAATTATCAACCAGGAAAAATGGTAGAATTTTTAACAAAATAGTTCAGTTGTCCAGTAAAAAAGTCAAGCAAAAAAGAATTTTCATCCAAGAATTACTACTAATTTCCTACAGAAAATGTAATAGTTGATATTTAATACAAAACAGATTTTAATATTAAATAAAAACAGTTGAATACGAATAACCAAAAAGAATAATTTTTCAAGAAAATACTTGAATCCTCAATTAAACCAGATTAATTTTCAATAATAAAACTGTAATTAAAAACGAATTATCTGCTACTAAAAAAGACGAATTTTCAACCGAATACATATATATTCTACCAAATAGTTGAATATCGACCAAGAAGGTAATTTTCAACTAGAAAATGCAAACTGTCGACGAATTTCATTAATTCTAACCAAACAGTCGAATTTTCTAACAGAAAACACGAATGTTCAATAAATTAGATCGTTTTTCAACTAAATATTTTGAACAATGAATGTGTTGTTAGTTCAAATTTTCTTTGATTAGTTTTTCGTTTATATTTTTTTCGCTTCTAAAAATGTTTACCTAAATATTTGCATTTTCAAACTAAAAAAGTGAAATTTCCAAATAAAAATGGAGTAGTTAAATTTTTATTGAAGAGAATTAATTTTGAATAAAAAAAAAGTTCTAGAATACAGTTGAATTTTGTACCAGTTAATTAAATTTAATACTAACATTTATAATAAATTTAATAATAAAAACAAATTTTTAACTAAACTTGTAAAATTGAACAGTTAGATTTAACCAAAAAACATGAATTTCCAGCAAATAGAATAATTTTCAACCAAATAGTTAAATTTTATGCTAAATTCTTTAACTTTCGAGATGAAAAAATTAATTCTCAACAAAACAGTTGAATTTGCAACCCAAAAATCTCAATTTTTATTGAGAAAGTATATTTATAACGAGAAATTTGCATTTTTAACCAAAGAAGGTGAAATTTCTATAGGAAAAAGTTGAATTTCAAACCATAAAGATGAATTTATAACAAAATAGTTGAATTTTCAATCCAGAACGACGAATTTTGAACATAACACTTGAATTTTCGACCGAAAAAGAAGGCTTTAACAAAATAATGGAATCTTCAACAAAATAATTAAACTTTTAACAAATTAGATGCATTTTTTTACCAAATAGATGATTTTTTAACCTAGAAAGGCGAAGATTTATCCAAGAAGAAGAATTTAAAAAAAAAAAAAATTTCAACTAAAAGTTACATTTTTCAGTTTAAAAAACTACCGTTAAAAACGAATTATCAACTAACTGAATCCAAAGAAAAAAAATTGTTGAATTCTCAACCAAATACATGAATTTTCAACAAAGAACTTCAATTTTCTACCCAATTAGATGAATCGTCAACAGAATAGTTGATTTTTCAAGCTAAAAAGTCAAATATTTTAGAAAACAGTTAACTTTTAAACTGAGAAAGAAGAATTAACAACAAGAAACTTAATTTTCAATAATAAAGTAGAATTTTAAATTTAAAAAAATCCATTTTTAACCGAAAATGAAAAAATTCAATTTTCAACCATTTGTGTTTAATTGAAAAAAAAACATGAAATTTGAATAAAATAGTTGAATCTTCAACCTAAATCATTAATTTTCTACAAACAAGATTAAATTTCTACCCAAATAGACAAAATTTTAAGAAATTACTCGAATTTCCTACCAAATAGTTGAAGTTTCAACTTATAAATGCAAAATTTTAAACCAAAAATGTAAGAGATAAATTTTTATATAGTAAAATATATGTTTTTTAATATTCTTCAAGAAAATAGTTAAATTTTTAAACAAATAGTTCAATTTTCTAACAAAATAGTTGAATTTTTAACAACAAAATAATGAATTCTCAACGAAACAGTCACACTTTGAACCAAAAAGGAACAACTTTCAATCAAGAAGTTTGATTGTCTACCAAAAATTACGAATTTTCAACCAGATAATATCAGTTTTCAACTTAAAATATCAATTTTCAACCAAAAATGAAATATTACCATTTTCAGTCACGTAAATTAATTTCTGTTAATTCTCAAAAAAAATGTCAGTATAAGAATAAAAATTTCAACCAATTATATGAATTTTCAACATAAAAAAAAAAGAATTTTTACGAAAAGAGTTTAAAGTTCAACCATATAGTTGATTCTTTTAACCAAGAAAATTAATTTTCTACAAAAAAGATGAATTAAAAAATAAAATATATGCATATTCAACCATATTATTTGCATTTTCAAATGCAAATGATGAATTTTCAACTAATTACTTTGATTTTTTAACTAAATAAGATCTACTTTCAGTCAAAAATAGAATAGACAAATTTTCAATTAAAGAAATAAATTTTCAATCAAAAACAAAACGAATTTTCAATCAAATAGTTGCAATTTTAAAAAAATTACATAATTAAATTTTAACTAAATAGTCGAATTTTTAATCAAATGATACGAATTTCAAGCCAAAAATATAATGGTAGACTTTTCAACAAGAAAAATTTTTAATCAAGAACAGTTGGATTTTCAACCAAATAATTAAACCTGAAAAAGTTTCATATTTCATTAAATACACAGCGGAATTTCCAACCAAGAATATTATTATCTATCAAAAGACAAATATTCAATAAAAGTTTTATTTTCAACCAAACATGTGAATTTTCTATGAAAAAAGTTAAATTTTCAACAACAACAAAAAATGAATTTTCAACAAAAAAGATAATTTACGACACAATAGTTCAATTTTCAACTAAAATTATGAATATTCAACAACATCCAAATGTTTTTTTTTATAAAATAGTTCTATTATAGACCAAGTAGTTGATTTTTCGAAGAAAAAAAACTAATTATGAACGAAAAATTTAATAGTGCATTTTTCGAAGAAAAAAAAAATTATGAACGAAAAATCTGATAGTGGATTTTTCAACTAATGCAAAAATCTAATGATTTATTGAAATTAAAACAATTTTTTCTAATTATTAAGAAGCGGCACTAAGAAAAAATTCAAGTACAAAAACTATGGTTAAAAGAATTATTTTTCGTAAATTGCTAACATTTTTCATAATAAAAATGATTTTTCTTTCGCAACAAATGACTGATAATATAATTTTAATTCAGGGTTGGGATTCGGCAGAATATTAAAAAATTTTCTGTAATTCCCCGGTTTTTCCTGATCAAGTTTTTCAATTTTCCCGATCAAATAAAAGTAACAGATTCATATTTGTCTCTAAATGCAAAAAATTATTTTAATTCATGACGCAAAAAAAATTAATTTTGAAACATATGTGTACAAAAAAATGAAATAGTTAAACTTTTAATTAAAGAAATTAATTTTCAACAAAAAATAACGGAATGTCAAAGAACTAGTTCAATTTTTAACCTAAGTTATGAATTTTCAACCAAAATTATAAATCTTCAACTGTAATAGTTAAATTTTAAACCTAAAAGATGAGTTTTCAACTAAACTAGTTGAATTTTCAAGAATACAAATAATTATTTTATATTTAAAAAGATAAATTGTCAGAGAAAAATTTTAATAATTAAATTTTAGCTTCATAAAATTAATATCCAACCAAAAAGATGCATTTTCAACTAAATCTATGGAACATTCAATTGGAATAAGTTTAATTTACAGTTAAAAAAATTACTTTCCACAAAAAACTAACATTAAAAAAAAATTATTTTCAAAAAAATAGTTACACTTTTAAAGAAAGCGCTGAATTTCCAACTAAAATTGTGAATCTGCCACTGGAATAGTTGCATTTTAAACCATAAAAAAGTCTTTTCAACCAAAATAATGAAATCTTTAACTAAAATAGTTGAATTTTTTACCAACTATATTAATTTCTACCAAACAAAAATAAATTTTATACTAAAAAAGATCATTTTTCAACCAAAAATTAAATAATTAAATTTTGTAGTCAAAACATAATAGAACATAATAGAATAATAGAATAGATAAATTTAAAAAAAAAACCCTTTTAATCCAAAGAAAAACGAAATTTTCAATAAAAAAGCTCATATTTCAACGAGAGAAATTAATTTTTAATTAAAATTATGAATCTTTAAAAAATAAATAATTCAAGCAAAAAAGACGATTTTTTAACCAACCATTTGAATCCTTAAACAAACTAATTAATTTTCAACCAAAAAGCAGTTTCCAACTTAAAATGTATAGTTTCAATCAAAAATGGAATAGTCACATTTACATTCAAGTTAATTTACTTTTCAAAGAAAAAATGATGAGTCTTGAACAAAAACAAAAAGAATTTTTAAGAAAAGAGGTCAAGATTCAACCAAACTATTGATCTGTTAACCAAAAAGATAAATTATAAATAAAATATATGAATATAAAACCAATTAATTGCATTTTCAAATAAAAATGATGAATTTTTCATCCAAATATTTGAATTTTTAAATAAAAGAAATTAATTTTTCGCAAAACAGTTTAAAACTTTCAACCACGTAGTTGAATTTTTAACTAAAGAAAGATGAATTCGAAGAAGAAGAATGTAACGGAATTTTCTGTTTTAATTCAGCAACATTTCTTCTTTGAAATACTAATTCTAATCTAAAAACTACTTGACATATTTTCTTCATCTTGCCGAATGATAATTCTTTAACAAAAATTACTGTCTCATGTGAAAAATTTCCTGCCCGAATCGAGATAAATGAGAAATAAATTAATAGAAGGTGATAAATCATTTTTTGTTAAAAAAAGAAAATGATTATATCTGTATATTTAAAATACCAATCCGATTATCAAACGTAAGTGAAAAAAATCTCAGAGAAAAAAATTGCAAAAGTTTTTTCTTATAATAAAAAATGATAAACATTCAATAATAAATTATGATTTAAAATATTTTTTTAAACTTTTCTTTGATCATAAGTAAATTCCCGGTTTTTAAATTAAATTCCCAGTAATTTCCCGATCAAGTCGACACCCTGTAATTTTTAATATCACAGAAACCTTTTTTTCAGACTTGATTTTAGGAACAACTTCCTTCAGCTATAATTAGTTTATTGGAAACCTACCTGAATAAATAATCCCGATGAAGATACTGGGGATCGATGTTAAATTCGAGATGCTGGTTGCTAAATCGCAATCCTCCAAGACTTAGAACAATTGCTTGTTGCACTGCCGACGGATTTCCGGTTGTAAGATGATGGCAGCCTTGTTTTTCTAAAGTTATTAACCACGCATGAACTATTTCGTTCACAGCCTCTATTGTGGAAGTGTCTTTCCATAATCTTGGCGCGTCTCTGTTAGTAAAGAAAGATTGATAAAAATTAGAATCAATACTGAAGATTAGTAATGTCACTTTGATATCTCCATGCTTAAAAAAATATCTCTCAATTTTTAAACTTAAATACAAAATTACTGATGATACAACATTTTTTCTCTTCCTTGGTATCCAGTATTTGAAAAAAAAGGAAAAGAAAAGGAAAGAAAATATTTTTATTAATTAAAATTGATACCCTACTTTAAGAATTGATACATAATATTTTATATTAACAATCAAACTGTTGCATTTTTGTTTAAAAAATTCAAATTTCCGACGAAAAACACTATCATAAAATCTATAACTGTTAATTAATTAATTGCTGGTTAATCTTCTTTGAGAAATGATAATTATTATTTTAATTTCCAAAAAAAAAACACGGGCAAAATCCGAACTTGTTCAAGCTTATAAATTTTATTATGTTAAACAAAAATCATTGTATTTAAATCTAATGAATTTCTATTAAAAATAGCATAACCTAAAATTGTTCGAAATTTTATATTAAAAGTACCGATTTCCAGTATAAAAAAATCTTATAATTTTTTTTAATTCAACGATTTTTGTTTAGATTAACTGATTTCCGGTGTAAAAAGTAAACAAAATTTACATAAATTTATTAACATGATTTCCGATGCAAAACGCCAACATAACCTAAAATTGTTAAAAAATTCAAGAATTTTTTTTTGAAATGTAAAATATATAAATTTTCTACATAAAGAATAACAATTTCCGTCGAAAAAGACTAAAATATAGTCCAAAATTGTTTAAATATTTTAAATTTTGATTAAATTATAATTATTTTTGTTTTAAAGCACCTAAAACTATTCAAACATGATCAAACTAACATAAATTGAATTTTTTCAAGCCTATAAATTGTATTACTTTAAATAAAAATTATTGGATTTACATCTAATGATTTTTTATTGAAATTAAAAAAAAAAACATTTGGTGTGTTATTTCAGAGTTGTTCTTCGAAAATCGGTATTTGTAATAAAAAAAATAGAAGATTTTTTATACTAGAAATTGTATATTATGTTAATGATTCTCATCTAAAACCAACACACCAAGAAATTGTTCCAAATTGTAAATTTTCTCTGAAATTCAACAAATTAACATAAAATTAAAAAATGAATAAAATAAAAGAATAAAAATACTCGATTCGTAATTAAAAACGTGAATATAAATTTAAATTATTCAAAAATTAAAACTTTCTTGAAAATATAATGATTTTTTGCTATATATATCGGTTTCCATTGTAAAACCTCAAGAAAAGCCAAATTTACAAAAATTCCGAATTTAATGATTGAATGATAATCTGAATAAAAATGATAATCTGAAAAATCTTATTGCTTTTTACTACAAATGCCAATTTGTGACGAAAAAGACTAACATATAATTCAAAATTGTTAACTGATTCTAAATCTTGGTGAAATTATAACTATTTTTGTTTGAAAATAGAAATTTTCTCAGTAAAACAATTACAAAACCTAAAATTGTTCACAAGTTATGAACCTTCTTTGAAATCTAATTATTTTTAAAATAAAAATGTCAATTTCCGGGAAAAAATACAATCCGAAATTGTTGACTCTTATAAATTTTCTTATTTCGAACTAAAATAATTGGATTTGAATCTACTGATTTTGGTTTAAAAATACCAATTTCAGATAAAACACCAACATAACCTAAAGTTGTTCAAAATTGTAACTTTCTTTGCAATCGATTAATTTTGTATTAAACGAACAGAAACAACAGAAAATTTTTCAGAATTATTAAACAAAATTAAAAATGCAAAACGCTAACGTCACCTAAAATTATAAAAAATATTAATCTTTAAAATCTAACGATTTTTGTTCAAAAATAACAATGTTCGCAAAAAAAAGTGTAACCTAAAACTTTTGAAAAATTATTAATCTTATTTAAAATCTAATGATTTTGGAATAAAAATTAAAATTTCCGACGAAAACACTAACATAATCGGAAATTATTAAACTTATTATTTTTATTGTGTTAAGCGAAAGACAATGAATATAAACGTAATAATTCTTGTTTAAAAATCCGAATTTGAGGCAAAACGCCAAAAGTAACCTAAAGCGGTTGAAAACTTGTAAATCTTTGAAATCAAATAAGTTTTGTCATTTTTGTTAAAAATAACCAGTTTTCTATGAAAAAATATACCTCGAAACTCTTAAAAAATCGCAAATCTTGTCCGAACTGTAATGATATTTGTTTTAAAATACTAGGTTATGGTGAGAATCTTAACGATTTTTGTTTTAAAATGTCAACTTCCGAAGAAGAACACGACAGAGACTAAAATTTTTCGAACTTTTAAGTCTACTTAGAAATTTTTTAATTTTAAAATAAATATAGGCTTATTTTGTGAGTTTTTTGCTAAAACTCGAAGGAAGGAATGTTGCTAAAATGACAAAAGTAATTAAGGATTGATAAAGAAAAAAATATATCATTCAAAATATTGAGTTTTCAAGTCATAGATAAATTTTTTAATTTTTCGACTAAAAAATACGAGTTTTCAACAAAATAATTGACTTTTCAACTGCAAAAGATCAATTTTCTAGCAAAAGTGGAATATCTACATTTTAAGTACAAAGAAATCATTTTCAATAACAACAATAACTAGTTTTCAACCAAATTTTTTCCATTCTTAACCAAATAGTTGAATGTTTAACCCAGATGTATTTTTTACCAAAAAACACCAATTATGAACAAAATAGATGAATTTAAAAAAAATAAATAAATTTTAATAAAAAATAGAATAGTTTAATTTTTAATTAAGAGAAATAAACGCTTAACCAAATATAATAAATTTTCCAAAAAATAGTTAAATTTTCAACCAAACAGATGAAGTATCAACCAAAAAGATTAAATGTCTATAAATTGTAAAATAAAAATTAAATAGTTAAATTTTTATTTTAGAAAATTAATTTTCCAAAATAAACTTATATTTGACAACAGAAATGAAATTGAACCAAAAATATTATTTTCATACCGAAAAAGAATAGTTTTTTTTTCAACAAAATACAATAAATTTTAACCAAATGCTTTAATTTTTATTATAATTTTGAATCAAGAAGGTTAATTTTCTACCAAAAAAGACAAAGTTTTAACGAAATAGATGAATTTTCAACTAAAAAAGATACATTTTCATCCAAAAAGAGAATAGCTTAATTTTTAAAAAGAGAATTAAGTTATAAAAATGTTAAGTCTTTAGTTAAAAAAAATTATTTTGAATAAAAAAACTAAATTTCAACGAAAAAGATTCATTGTCTACCAAAAAAGAATAATTTTTAACAAAATACACTAATTATCAACAAAATATTTTAATTTTTAATGGAATTTTCAACCTACTAGTAGAATTTTCAAGCAAAAAGATGAATTAGTTACTAAGAAGATTAATATTCTACCACAAAAGACAGTTTTAACAAAATAAAAAAATTTGCAACTAAAGAATAAAACATAATTTTTTTAATAATAATGATATAGTTAAATTTCAAGCAAATAAAAAACATATTTTTCAACTAAAGTGATGAATCTTGAACAATAAAATTAATTTTTAACAAAGTAGTTCCACTTTTGCCTCACAAGTACTTAAATTTTGAACCGAAAAAGTTTTTATAGTCGTTATTGGCGATAAGCGAATTTTTTTGAAAATTTAATCAAATAGTTAAATCAGATGAATTGTTCCAGCTCCTTAAATATCTCGAATTTACGTACTGTTCAACCAAACATAAAATATTTTAATTGTCAGTTAAGAAAATTAATTGCCAAAGAAATTAATTTTGAACCAAAAAAAAATATTTTTTGATAAAAAAGAATTCATTTTAAACAAAATAAATGAATTTTTAACGAACAAGGTGAATTAGTAACCAGGAGATTCATTCTATACCCCAAAAACAGAATTTTAACAAAATACAGAAATTTGCACCCAAATAGTTGAATTTTTCAAATAAAGAAGATATATTTTCAACGAAATATGAAATAGTTAGATTTTCAGTTAGAAAAATAATTTTTTAATGATAATAAAATAGTCGAATTTCGAACAAAAAAAGCAGATTTTGTAAATGAAATGAACATGAAATAGTCCAATTATCAGTTGAGAAAATTAATTTACAATAAAAAAATTTTAATCTAATGAAATTAATTTTGAACCAAAAAGAATAATTTTCTAACAAAAAAGATTTATTTAAAAAAAAATAAAAAAGGTGAATTAGTCACAAGGAGATTAATTTTGTACTCCAAAAAAAAAAAGAGTTTTAACAAAATACAGAATTTTTCACCCAAATAGTTGCATTTTCAACTAAAGAAAATTGATATTCAGCCACACATAAAATAGTTCAATTTTCAGTTAAAAAATTAATAATAAAATAGTTAAATTTCGGACAAGAAAAAAAGACAGATTTTTCAACTGAAGTGATGAACCTTCAAATAAAAAAATTTTTAACAAAGTAGTTGAATTTAGAACCGAAAAAGGTTTTGTAGTCGCTGTTTTCGATTAGCGAAAATTTTGAAAATTTAATCATTTAATCATTGTTCTAGTTCTTTAAAGATCTGTAATTCAATGACTTCCTAGAATTCTATGATTTACTCTGATTTTCTTTAATTCTCCGAATTTCCTGAATTCTCAAGTTTTTTGTAATTTCTTAAATTCTTTTGAATTACCCGAATTAAAAAGAATTAAAAAGAATGAAAAAGAATGAAAAAGAATGAAAAAGAATACAAAGAATCCAAAGAATCTAAAAACCTCCATACAGGATCATTTAACATAAAGATATCGACTTAATGAATTTATAATAATTTGAAATATAATTATTGATACTTACAAGGTATGGTGTCCTCTGTAACAGCCCTCGTTTTTTGTCACAATTTTCTCCACATCTGAAGTTCCCCTCGGAACTTGTGACAGAACATAGTACATCGTGGAATTGATTTTATGTCCATTTATTGCATCTTTTGCTTTGGATTCGCTAATTCTGAACCCTGTATACCAGTAACTCTGCCACAGATTCACGTGATCGGTTTTTAAACCTCGCTGCTGACGTACCAAAGCCTTTTTCATTGCCTGAAGCCAAACAAATTGCATCAGTATAATATTTTAAAAATTTTCAAGTATTATTATTCTTACTATACTATGGCTATAGAGCGCAGGACACATTGAATTGTCAATTGATAATAGACAAATATAAAAAAAGTTCGTTTCAAATTTTCTAATTGTACAGTTTAAACACTTTAAATAATAATAATAATTTGATTAATGCAGAAAGGTCCTTGGCAAATTTAAAAGAAAGCTTCCTTCAAAATATTCAGTCATTCAAAATCCCAGATATATCTGAATTCATCTAAAGGGTCTGAATTATCTGAATCCCTTGAAATCATGAAATACCATACATTTTTAGAACTCCCCGAATTCCAAGGACTTCAAAGTAATTCAAAGAGTTCACAGGAGTTCATAAGAATATAAGTAATTTAGGAAATTCTATAAATTCAGAGTATTTAGAAGATTTTAAGGAATTCAAGCGATTTGGAGAATTCCAATAATTTAAGGAAATATATATTTAGTTATAATATAATTAAGGAATTCAGGGAATTAAGCGGTTTACAGGAACAAAATTCAAGGTCTTTTCTAGGTTTTCCAGGTGAAGAAATCAAATTTCTGCAGGTCTCCTTTTTTACATCAAATAATCAAGTAACCGTTCATTTTAAAATTAACTTTTTTGCAAACCTAAGTCGTCTTTGTGAAATCTATAGGAATATTTTTAAACCTTTGTGAAGTCTTTGAAATCCATGACATTTTTGTGAAAGTTTTTAATCTTTTGAAATCTTTGTGAACTCGTTGAAATGTCTCTGAAATCTTTGTCAAATATTAAAAAAATGTTATATAATCTTTAAAATCCTTGAACTCTTTCTGAAATACTTTAAAATATTAATGAAATCTTTCTCTAATCGTTGCTCGTCAAAACGTTTGTGTTAGTTTCAAATCAATAATATCTTTTTAAATTTTCTCAAATTTCTTGAAACCTTTTAAAATTGTTTAAAACCATTGAAATGTTCTAAAATCTTCAAGATCTTTTAAAACTCTTTAAATTCTTGAAATCTTATGAAATTCTGATAGAATCTTTGAAATACTTGTCAAATCTTTTATATTTATTTAAAATCATTGAAATATTTGAAAACTTTATGAATTATTTTGAAATATTCTAAAAATGTTGAACTTATTTAAAACCTTTGCAATATTTTGAAATCTTTGAAATCTGGTCTAGTGTACCCTTGTTAAAGTATTTAAAATGTTATAAAATCTTCGAAATCTGGTGCACTGTACCCTTTTAGCATATTTGAAATTTCTGTAAAATCTTCTGAAATCTTTCAAAATTTTGGTAAAATCATTTAAATCCTTGAAGTTATTTGAAATATTTAAGAAATTGTTTGAAATATTTATGAAATCATTAAAATGTTTTTGAAATATTTTTTTAATCTTTGTTTGTGAAAACTTTTGTGTTCGTTTGAAATCATTGAAATATTTGAAATCTTTGTGAAATTTTGTGAAATATTCTAAAAATTTTGAAATTTTTTAAAACCTGTGAAATTATTTTAAACCTGTGAAATATTTTGAAATCTGGTGTAGTGTACCCTTTTTGAAATCTTTGAAATTCTTGTTTTCTTTTGATATCTCTATGAAATTTTGATGAAATCTATGTAATATTTGCGAAATCTTTCTCAAATCGTTTGTATTCATTCAAAATCATTAAAAGATTTGAAATTTTTGTAAAGTATTTTTAAATCTCCTAAAAAATTTGAAATCAATGCAAATCTTTGAATTGTTCTGAAATCGTAGAGACCTGATTTAATATTTTTTAAATCTTTAAAATCCTTAAAATATTCTGAAAGTTTTAAAATCCTTGTGAAATGTTTGAAATCTTAATAAAATATTTTGAAATTTTATGAAGAAATTTGAAATCGTTTAAAATCTCAAAAATTATTTGAAATCTTTGAAACCTGGTGTACGGTACCATATATGAAATTTCTGAATTTGAAATCTTTATGAAAATTTTATGAAATCTTTGTGAAATTGTTTGAAATATTTATGAAATGATTAAAATATTTTTGAAATCTTTTTTTAATCTTTGTTTGTGAAAACTTTTGTGTTCACTTGAAATCATTAAAATATTTGAAATTTTAGTGAAATTTTGTGAAATATTCTAAAAATGTTGAAAATTTTTTTAAAACTATGAAATATTTTGAAATCTAGTGTAGTGTACCCTTTTTGAAATCTTTGACATTTTTGTTTTCTTTTGACATCTCTATGAAATTTTCATGAAATCTATCAAATATTTTTTAAATCTTTCTGAAATCGTTTGTATTCATTTAAAATCATTAAAAGGTGTGAAATTTTTGTGACGTATTTTTAGATCTTCTAAAAAATTTGAAATCATTGCAAATCTTTAAATTGTTCTGAAATCTTAGAAGCCTGATTTAATATTTTTAAAATCTTTAAAATCCTTGAAATATTCTGAAAGTTTTAAAATCTGTGCGAAATGTTTGAAATTTTAGTAAAATCTTTTGTAATTTTCTGAAGAAATTTGAAATGTTTTGTATTTGTTTGAAATCATTAATATATTTGAAATCTTTCTGAAATCTTTTGCAATCTTTTTAAATTTTGGTAAAATCTTTGAAATCTTTGAAATATTCATCAAATGTTTTGAAACATTTGTAAACTGTCCTTTTGAAATCTGGTGTACTGCATTGCACCCTTTTTGAAATATTTGTGAAATGTTTTGAATTATTTGTGAAATCTTTCTTATTTATTTGAAATTATTAACATATTTTAAATCTTCGTGAAATCTTCTGAAATCATTTAAATCTTGGTAACATCTTTAAAATCCTTGAAATATTTGTGAAACTTTCTATATGTTTGCAAAATCTTTGAAATCTTCAAAAAAATTTGAAATCGTTTAACATTTTTAAAATGTTTTAATGTCTATGAAATTTTTATGCAATCGTTTAAATATTTGGGAAAACTTTGGTATTTATTTGAAATCATACAAATATTTGAAAGTATTTAAAATTTTGATATAATCTTTGAAATTCTTGAAATCTTTGTGAAATGTTTTGAAACCTTTATGCGACCTTTGAAATCATTAAAACATTTGAAATCTTTCTAAAAACTTTTGAAATCTGCATGAGATCATTAAAATGTTTGTGAAATCTTTTAAAATCTTTTAAAATGTCAGTAAAATCTTTGAAATATTTCTTGAATTTTTTTATTCATTTAAAATCATTAAAATACTTGAAATCTTTGTGAAATGTTTTTAAATACTTTAAAACTCTCTGAAGTCGTTTAAAATCTTTGAAATGTTGTAAAATTCTTGACATCTGGTGTACTGTCCCCCTTTTAAATTATTCAAACCCTTTTGAAAGTTTTTAATTCTTTGTGAAATATTCGAAACCTTTTTTTAAATATTTGAAATCTTGTCTAAACTTCTTTTCTAAATCCTTGAAATCCTTTTTAAATCTTTAAAATCCATGAACTCTTTTTGGAAAGCTCAAAATACTTTTCAATATTATAAATACTTTGAAATATTTACAAATATTCCGAAATCTTTAAAAATATTTTGTAACCGAGTGGTCAACCCTTTAAAAAATCGGTTCTAATTAAACAAGAAAATAAATAAAAAATTGCCAGAATTATTCACAACCTATAAAATGAGTACAGTCTGCAAAAAATGCCCTGAAATCTCTTTATTTATTCTGCAAAAAAAAAACTTTTTAGTCGAAAGATTGCTTTTAATTGAGATGTTTATTTCATAATAGACTAAATGATTAAAAATTAATCTTTATACTTCAATAAAGTAACTGTCGCAAAGCAAAACAAAAATTCAAAATTCAAAGTTCATGTGAAAAATTCAAGGATATTTCCCGATTTTCAAGCTTTAAAAGGACCAAATAAATCTTAATTTCTATAAAATTCCTTGTGACGTTTTCCTTTACTTACATCTATCGCCTTTTTCTGGGTTGTATCACGTTCAACGTGATACTGTTCTGAAGTTACAGCTTCGCTGTAACGAATACTGGACAAAAATTCATATCTGGAGGAACTTCTCGCTTTCACTTGAATAACTTTAGGTGGTACTTTGTAAACTACTGATACCACAATAACCTTATTCGACTCAGGCAATTGTACGTATCCTGAAGTCAAGCTGAACTCGTGAATAGTTCCGTCAACTTGAATCCTAAATGGAAATTGGAATTAATAACAAGCTTCATCTAGGGTGAGTACAAAAAAGTGGAAATCGAAATAAAAGGCCTCGGATTCACTGAGGTATTTTCACTTCAACCACCAGCTAATTGTACTTCTACAAAACTATGCAGTCTCATACGAAAAATGCATAAAAATTACAAAATAAATATGAAAAACTCTTTAAAATCATTTTTTCTTCATAGTCTAGATTCAGGTAATAAATGTGACTTATGTACCTGCTTATAATTTTTTTAAATATAAGAAACAGCGGCATAATTGATATAATCCAAACAAACAAATTGCATGGATATTCAGAACCTATACAAAATAATACAAAAATAAATAGCGAATACACAAATTAATGAAAAAAATTGGTGAAAATATATATTATTACGGATTTATTAAATTTCCCAAATTTCACATAACGACAAGATTTTTAATTTGTCAAAAAAAAATTTTAATATATTCGAAACTAAAATTCAGCGACTTTGAGACCGACTTATAAAATAAACGAATTAATAAATTTCCACAAATATTTTAATTCCCCAAAGTTATAACTGCTGAACATAGTTAATCCATTATTAATTTATGAGCTATTTGTGAAATTATAAATAGGGGAAATAATTTAATTAAACATCAAATAATAATTTAATAATTATTTTCGGTAAACTTAAATTTCAGCAAATATAAATTTTTATGGGAATTTAGCAACTCATTTATTTTATCAATCGGTCAATTTATAATTGGTTGATTTATATTTTCGGCAATTTTTTCCGCTAATCTGTGGTTTTACTATTCATTTTTTCGTTATTTTATATTATTCCTGGATATTAAACACTTTTAAATATAGTGATGAAGATTTAATTTTTTTCTTTATATTGCCGTTTTACAATAGAATGCTACAATACAATAAATATAATTATTAGATATATCTACGTATTACAAACAAGAAATATGATAAATAAATGATAAATGTGACATTTTTTTAATCAAATGGACTTTGTATATATTGTTACAAAAATATGTTAAAAGGAGCATTTAATTACAAAAACTCGCTTGTTTTTTAGCCTTTTATAACAGCAAATAGAAATTACCCGCATTCAAATTCAATAAAAGTTTTAAAAATCGGAAAAATTATTGGTAAGTTATTTTTCTAAGTGTTTTAATAAATCCATGTTGAAATTAAATTATGAGAATTGAGAACAAGAAAATAAGTATTATTAGTTTGTTTTTAAGTTTATATAAATATAACTTTTATCAGATTTTTGAAAAGATTATAAAAAACAGATTTTTGAATATTTCAGACGTATCCGAAAAGAATCTAGAAGATTTTAAAGACATTCTGTTATTTTATAAGATTTCACCAAATATTATGAAAAATTCAAGTCTTTTTAAAAGATACTGAGGACTTTTAAAAGTCGGGAAGAAATCAAGAAATATTTGTGAAATTTTCGAAAAAGTTCCCCAGTTTTCAAATATTTATAGTCTATTTAAAACGTCTTAAATTCCTAAAAATATTTTTTACTGACTCGAATTTTTCTAAAAAATTTCAAACATCATTTAAAATTTTTTTAAATTACCTTATAATCTTGTATATTTTCCTAGAAATTTTAAGACAAATTACTCCTAATATTTAGCTTTGAAATCTTTAAAAATCGACATTTCTAAAAATCTTTTAATGTTTAAAATTAATTTTGAATCTCTTCAATTATGCTAAATACTTCTTGGATTAACTCAATTTTTTTTGTTTTTATTTTGTAAACATGAGAAATTGAAACATTTTGCTTCAAAATCTTCTAAACTTTTTTTATTTTTAGGAAATCGTTTGATATACTTAAAATCTTTAAAAATTTTTCTCAAAGTTCATTTTTGAAAATAAAAAATTATTTAAAAGTTTCACAAGATTATACGGACAATTTTTTTTTCTTTTAATCTTGTCAGACCTTCTAAATCTTCTAATCTCTTAATATTTTTTAAATCTTTTAAAATATTTTTAAATAATCTCTTAAAATTATATTTTCAAAATAAAACTTCATAAAATACTTCAAGAATCTTTAACAAGTTTTAATTATTTAATCGTTTCAAAACTTCTGAATATCTCTTAAACTTAATCAATTTTTTTCTAAAATTATGTAATATGGCAAAATTTCAAAATTCTGCTTTAAAATCTTTCACACACTTTTTAAAAATTTCAGAAAATAATTCAAAATGTTTTGTGATCTTTTTCCAATTTTCTCTTGAAATTTCTTACAACGGAACCATTTACAAATTTCCCATGTATCTTAAGAATTTTTTTTCATTTTTTTGACACCCTGACGGAAATCAGTTTACTTACAAAAATTTGTAAATAAAAATTAAAACTTTTCGATAATTTAAGAAGCAAAAATACTTTCTCCGATCGATCCAAATAGTTACCTTAATAGGAAAATTAATTCACATTGTTTTGGTCTTACGATCAATTTGGAAATAAAAAAGACAAGGAATATTCCGAGTCAATATTTTGATACATATTTAAACAAATTACAGCATGCGACGTTTCGACAAATTGATAAAAACAACAGTTAGCAAATTTAAAAAAAAAATTAACAGTGTCTTAGGAAAAAAATATAAAGCAAAAGTTTAATTATCTCATATTTTCTATACTTATAGAACGTCAAAAATTGTGGTTCGATGAAAAAAAAAGCTTTTTAACGGGTTTGATATCACTTCCAGGTACATCATTTTTTGGGAAAAAACCTCAAAAAACAAAGAGGCTTCCAATAATTAGGGTTATATTTTTTTTAAATTACCGAGCGAAACCACAATAGTCAAACGACCGACAACCAAGTAATGGTGATAGAAAACCAACTAAACATGGGTATGTTGGATATATAGTACAAAGTTTTCGATATAGAGGGCCTAAATTCAATTTCAACGAAAACAGCGCGCCAAAGTATTTAGGAATTTGAATATTCAATTTATTA